>NW_011627090.1:12195-102095 GCF_000204515.1 Acromyrmex echinatior | reverse complement strand
GATTAAAGAGAGAGAAATATACAGGGTGACAAAAAAGTTTAATCACAAAGTTTTGTGTTTATCAAATCAATTATTAACGTATATATTCATAAAAAATACATTCTGTATTGTTAGTTATTAAATAGCAAAAATGATTAACAAAAAATGATTAACATTTTAAATAATCGTAAGCTGCTTTGGGAATACATTAACGATGTGCACCTTTCCGGATAAATTGTTCCAGGTGGTCAATAAAGACTTCAATTCACGATGAACCGATGAAATTTTTTTAGTACAGGGTCTTTAATAAAATGTAACTAACACTCCAGATTTATTTTTTTTTTTTAATATTTTATTACACAGGTAGCAAGCTGAGATTATTTATATTGTATTTTAATGTTGAAATGATCTATTTAATGTTATTTTGACATTAAAATGTTATCTTTAATGCCATTGTGACATCATGAAAACGACAAATAACATTAGCTTGTTACAATGTGATTCGATAAACACACAAAATGCTTATCGCATAAACTTTTTTGTCACTCTGTAAAGTATTAGGTGTTGGAATTAATTCGTAGCGTTTTTTAATGAAAGAATGTTATTTATTTCACATGAGCATTAAAAAATACATTAATGAAAGTACTTCCCATCACTTGTAAAACGCTACGAATTAATTCCAACATCTAATATAAGCATAATAAATGTTAAACATAAAAACATATTAAAATGTAGGTATCGCAAAACTAAATAAAAGAAATAAAAATTTGATTAATTGGAAAAGTATGAAATATTATTTCGTAATTTTATTACTTCGTTTGTAGCACGTAGTAATGATCTAAACTTTTACATAATAGCTTACGTAATGATGATCGCCTCGTGATAATGATCTACGACGTAACCTCCACGTATTTTTCTTTAAAAATAATACTATAATTACTTTGATATTCCTTATATTCAATATAACGTCGCACGTCAAATTTAACGATTCATAATAACGTTTCGATTTCTATCAATCATTTATCTGACATCGTTCACTTCCTTATCGAGGTAAAAAAGAAAAAAAAAAGAGACACATCCAAGATACATCCAAGAGGATGAAAGGCAAGAGGTTAAATTCTCAGAAGTGCATCTATTACATTCTTTGTGATTCTCCGAAAAAGAAGGAAGCTTATCACGACGTATTTGTCAATGTCAGCTCGGGTCTTTTTACGGGCGTCTACATTTCGTGCACGGCGACTGGCGGTCGACTCGCGTGGCTTCTGGAGAAGAGAATGCGTTGATGCATCTTCATAGAAGTATCTCTCGCAAGTATATGACTATATATATATATATATATGTATGTGCAATTAACGTCGCGTGGAAAAGGAACGACGGCGAAAAGCGGGAATATCGATTGACGCGATAGACGAGGCGGCCTGTCGGCCGTATACGTTCGATTTTCGATACATCGGGTCAGAAACCACACGATTGTGGATGCAACATTGATGATGTCTCGCCCGATAACCGGGTAAACGTACATACATCCTGGGCTCCCCTCGGTTATCGTGCTCTCTCGGAGGAAGAGAATATTCGCATCGATAACGATAATCGGGTCGCATCGCTCGCATCGACGGCTTTTATAAATGATATTTTCGGCCGAACGTTGTATCTATAATCCCGGATCGCAAAAATTCGTGCCGTAAATAAAATGCGTTTACATGCTATTTTGCAACAATTACGATATTGCAGCGAGAATAAAATTTGTAACGATAAAGTGGAATTACGTGATCAAAGTTGTGTCGTAATTTAGGATGTTATATAATTAAGTATCGTTATTTAATTCAAAATTCCCAAAATTCCCAAAAGATGAAGCAACAAACGAAGGTTATTAATGTAAATAATTATAATTGACAAAACGAAAGATTTAAATTAAATGATAAGTATAAATTAAAATAATAATAAAAGAATTAATGTATAATGAAGTTCTCGCGATTAAATACCGATTGAATATTTAATTTATTATTACTGATGCGAATTGTTATACATATAAAGAGAACGTAAACTAGGAGCGTTAAGATAATTAATGTCATATAATTAACACAAAGGTAAAAGTGCGAAAAGCAAAGAAAGCCGATCGGCTCTTCAGCGATAATTAATGATATAATCAATCTTCGTGGGATTTGTTATGATGATAGATAGAATTCCTTCTTGACACTTTTTCACACAATCGCGATTCTAAGGCGTTTCCAAACCAACAAACGACGAAGGAAAATTTTTCGTTATAAAGTTTATCGCAATCTTCTGATGCTTTTCTTTCCGTATTTTCTAGATTTATTTATTTATGAATAAAGTCGTAAAGTTTACATTTCTATGGACACTCCGAAAACATCACGGAATTTCTTTCATTTTTCTATATAATGAGTTTGTTCATATCAATTAGATGTACAATGCACGACTTGCCGTAAACAATTGTTACCAATTTAAATATTTTTTAATAGAAATTTTCTTTTAAATAGTTTCCCCAATCGCTTAAAAATTAAAAATCGATCAACCGTACAGACTGCAGAACACAATATGTGGCATTTATTATTTTAGACTTATGTTTAATTGATTTTTTTCCCGAGTATATTTTACGCAATTACATTCACTAAGAAAAATGTACTAAATTTTAATGAATATTTGTTTGAATATTGTCAGTTAAATATAACGATATAATAATATTTACTGAATATAAACATATATTTATTTGATACGAAAATCATTAATGTGATTTAACTATTACATATTTTTATTTAGCAAATATTTATTTTCCGTAAATAAATATTATATTGGTACTATCCACATAATTATTTACTAAAATTTAGTACATTTTTTTCTCGGTGTTATTTCAGAGTTGTATTACCTATGTTTCTATTAACAAAGATTATCCAGATATTTTAAAGAAATGATCTTCTTTAAAACATTTTTCAGTAATCAGATTTTTTTAAATATTTCCAAACAAATTTAAGTTTAAATCGAACAAAAATTCGACGCTTTCTCATCTTTCTTACTTTTTTGTTAGACTTTTTTTTTTAGACCTACACTGAGAAAAAAAATAGTCAATTTTAATAAATATTTAGTTCAATACTACCAACTAAACATTTACTTACCATAAATAAATATTTGCTAATTAAAAAGAATGATTGTTAAATCGAATTAATGTTTCTTGTATCAAATAAATATGTCTTTATATTTAATAAATATTTAGTTCAATACTACCAACTAAACATTTACTTACCATAAATAAATATTTGCTGATTAAAAAGAATGATTGTTAAATCGAATTAATGTTTCTTGTATCAAATAAATATATCTTTATATTTAAATATTAAAATTTTTTTGTCTTTATATTTAAATATTTAGTTGGCATTATTAATAATTATTACAACTAAATATTTATTAAAATCGACTATATTTTTTCTCAGTGTACGTATTAAGAGCCGTACAATTGTAAACAAGAAGGTACGAAAGAAGGAATAGAATTCTAGGGTTAAGTCTTTACGAGCGAGCACAATACGCACTCCGAGTGCAAGTAGGTAACTGTGATTTTTCGGAGTAATTGTAATTTCCGGAATTCCGGCTGACTGACGTTCCGTTTGAAGTGACTCGAAAAAGAGGAGCGGAAACGATCCGGCGCTCTTGTTTCTTTTCTCGCGCGTAGAATCCGAGGAAATCTCTCCCGATTCTATTAGACAGAGCAACGAAATATCCAACGGAACTCGGATCTTCATTACACGCTTGCGTTAATACGGCACGGCACCGAAAAGGAGCGTTACGTATTTCCGCGAAGATGAGAAATTGTGTAGGATCGCGAGAGTAATAACGGTCGGTGATTCGTGATTCGTGATTCGTGATTCGTCTGTAGAAGCGAGGAGAGTCTACTGAGAGGACTTTGCCCTGAGGAGAGACCGCGTGAGAACTTGAGGGTCCGCGTCTCTGGTTGTCCTGTTCGACCTTACCTAATGTCCGCGTCGCGAGCCCACACCCTCTCTTCAGGTGCTCCACCGGAGCTGTCACTGTCGCCGCGGCGCGACGCGTCGCGACGGCGCGACGCTCCCACGCGACCACCCCGGCGACTCACCCCCAGCACTCGTGCGTGCAGCACGTCGACGGCCACCACCGTCGTGAGATACGCGTATCTCGCGGTGATCCCCGCGCACAAAGAGAACGACTGCTGGTGCTCCGACTGATTCCGACTGCTCATCGGTCGGAAACCGCGATGCACACCGCGACCCACCGTGATTACTGAACCGGAGCTACGAGCACGTCCAAGCACGTCTGCACGTCTCTCTCTCTCGCACGACCAGAAACCAGAAACCAGTGCCTTCTGAATTCTGAGCTCGCTCCGATTCAGAGGAAAGTCCCTATTTACTCCCAACGCTCGGCTCCAACTTCAGGCAGGTAATTTCGATTTGTCCCGAGTTTAAAAGAAATTTCAATATTTCGTAGGTGAAAAGAATTATAAGAGATCGATAAGGTCCGAATAGGATCGGTCATTTTTTTTATTATTTGTTCGGCTGGATTTTTATCTGTATCTGTATTTTATTGTTATCTTGGACAGATAATTTCAGTGTGTTCAAAATGCTAGTTGGAGAGAAAGTCACTAGCGGAACATGGTTTGTTTTATTTATGTTTCCCATTTGAAAGGATTTGAATTTAAATTGAAATAAGTGAATACGTTTACAGGTATAATTTGGACGGATAAAGTTATAGAAAGGTGTAAAAAACTGTACAAGTTAAATTAAAAAATCCAATTATCTTGAATTCTTTATCTGTTTAAGTGGATAAAGTCTAAATAAATTATTCAAATCTTTTTTTTCATCAAATTATCATCCATTACATTTTAATTAATTATTTTTTTCACATTTAACTCATCAACAAATGCGAGTTAAAGAATAATGTAATGTGAATATAAATTTTTGATTTAAATTAGAATATATAAATTTTGTTTTGTGTTTAATTAAGTAACTAAAAAAAGTTCAGAGGAGAGAGAAACACTTATACGCTAAATGTTAGCCATGAAACAATAATTGGGACAAAATTCCGAATATCATATGATTTTGGACAAATCAGTCTTTTACTTCTAGTTTTAACTACCAGAGGTCGTTTTAAACGACCAGTTTAAAAGTTATATACTCGTACAAGAGATATAATAATAATAAAATATCACGAAAACATTTTTTCAAAGATTTACGAGAATATTTCAAACCTTGTTATTGAAATATTCTTTGATATTTTTAGAGACAAGTTTCAATCAATTTGTTACTAATATACTTTTATCAGCAGTCGATAACATTTAATCTAGAATTCTTCAAACATTTTGGGGGAAAATTTTACATTATTTTATAATTAATGAAAGTATTATATACGATGAGAAATAATTTTTATCTTTCATTTTGCAAAAGGAAGTGTTCTTTCTAAATTTAAGATTTTATTAATAATGTTCTCGCATCAGAAGCGTATCTAGACATCAGCCTAGAGTTCTCTCCACGATTCCACGATTAAAGTCTGGGGGAAAAGTTATCGTGACAAAAATTCACTGTGCTGTCGTGACGGTGAAAAGCTTTACATTGTATCCATTTGATATCATACACGTCAGTAATAGACAACGTTAGCTAGAACGTTCACATATACGAGCGTAGTACTTGATTGCGACACAGGTATCGAATGTAGCTTACAATTGTTTATAATTACAAACAGCATTATTAGTGTATTTGTTTATCTTCTTTCGATGCACCTTGCGTTTGTTAATTGATCCTAGTAAAAATTAATCGAGTGACAATTGTCACTACTTTGTTGTTGTGCTAAACGAAGGCAGGGAGAATTTTAGAGAGATAAGCAACACTGATAGCTTTCACGATTTTATTGAGTGACGAACCGATTAATTTTTTTATGGTAGCAAAGCGAGAAGTCAAAATGGCAGACGACAAAAATGATGATACGCTGGAGCGAGATTCCGAAAGTAAATCGAATCCAGCGGAGGAGAGATCGCGATATTTCAAAAAATTGGAAGAATGGCTCCAGGAGGCATACGCCTGGCAAAGTGTCGCAGCAATGTTTCCCTATTACATGATGTCAGGGCAATCCGTTACGAATCCAACATTTGGTACGAAAGAATGCAAGTATTTATTCTTGAAGGTCAACAAACGTTTATATTTTGACACCCAGCAAATGAGATTGGATTAAAATGGATTGAAATTTTATTATACTATTTTTGGATTCAATTGGATGCAATTGGACTGGAAAACTGCATTTCCTATTCAAAATTTTGAATTGAGCAGTATTCACAATTGTGTTTTTGCACAGAAAAAGCTAATATTATTTTTAGATTGAAAGGCATAGAGATATGTTCCATGCACAATTCCTATAAATGAATAAAAATGCATTCAGAATTGAAAAGCATTCATTTTAACATTCGTGAATCAATATTTTTGAAAATCTGAATCCATTTCAATTCATTTCAATCTATTCTTGTTTGCTGGGCATCAGAAACTTTTACTTACACAAAAATATAGAGATAAATGTATATATAAATATACATTATATAATATAGAAAAATATTGGATTCGAATTATTTCATTGAATATTAAATATTAAAAATTGTAATAAGAAATAAATTGTATTGATAAAGTTAAAATTTTGATTATTCATTTTTTTATATATCGAGTATATTTAATAAATATCATTGAGATACTTTTAATTGTTTTATACAAATTAAATATCATAATTTGTTATATAAGGGACAGTTTTAGATAAAATTGTCGAGACATAATTTCAGCGTTAGAAACGAATTGAATTTTAAATAATGCATGATTTCAGCTTCAATGCCGTTCCAACCAAATCAAATACCAACACCGTCGAATACACAAGGAATAATAACTGGAAATGTAGATAGACAGAATGAGACAGTAAGACAAAGAAGGCCTCAGGAACAACCCACAGGACCTTTCCAACCTCCAGGAACTGATGGTTAGAACAATAGAGAAATATCTAGAAAATTGTTGCATATTAAATATCATTGATTTATGATTTTCTTTTTATCGATTCAGGTTATGAGTATCGGATTCCCCCGATTTGGAAAAGGTTTGCAGCAGAATTTATAGATTCGACAATGCTATTTCTCTTAAAGTTTTCCATCACTTTCATTGCAATCGACGTTTTTGATTTTATGTAAGTAGAAAAACGTGTGTGTGTGTGTGTGTGTGTGTGTATTGCTACATTTTTCTAATTGCAAATTATTTCTGCTGCTTTAAAAATTTTTTAAAAATATTTCTAACATCTCTTCTAATGTTTTAGAGACATTGAAGACTTAGATTTGTTGCAAACAAATTTACGTATTGATTATAAAATGGCTCTGGAGATGACTTATGGAATTCTGATTTTGGAAGTAATTCATCGCGTGATAGTTTGTATTTTTGAGGTAAAGAAGTTCCATTAATACCTTTTAAAAAGATTAAACAGTATTTTTATAAAGACAAATCAATTTTATAAAGAGAAGTAAACTATTAACTTCTTCGCATGAAATTTCAGGCCTTCTGGCTTCAACATGGAGTGTACGGTCTTATCGGAGGAGCTACTCCTGGCAAGTACATGATGGGTTTGCGAGTAGTTCAGTGCCGAAGTATAACTCCTGTTGAACGTCCGAATGAACAGGACGTGGTGCTGGTGAGCCCTGGGACTGATCTGGGCCTGCCATTAGCATTGGGTCGATCAATGGTGAAGAATTTCGTGCTAGCATTCATATTTCCAATTTGTTTTTCCCTGTTCTTCTTTAGGTTCAACAGAACTGGTTACGATTTGATCTGTCACTCCCTCGTCATAGAGGATCCCTACAGAAATAACAATCGGCCACACCAGGAGTAATCTAATGGTGCATGGAAATCTCTGTGATGTGTATATAATGGCTGTATGTGCTTCTTGTACCAAATGCATGCGGGTTCATGTATATGGCGTGTATATACGTGTAAAAAAAAATAAAAATTATTGCGGCTAGAAGCCGTTTCCAAATTTTTTTTTAATCATAGATGGATTATAATATATATTTATATAAATTTCATACAAGATTTTAATTTTTTATGATAGATTTTTAGGATATATATATATATATATGAATTGTTTTCATTCCATTATACTGTATTGATTTAATATAGAAAATTCTAGTTTTATATTAACTTAATAAAAACATGATCTAAAATACAGATGTAAATTAAAACACAAATCATATAGTTAAAATGTGATTAGGGTTTTTTTGGGAAGCAATTGTAGAAATTGCTGAGCGATGCTTCAAGAATTGACACGTTTGAAATTAAAATACTGCCGTAGCAGTAGACTGATGTTGATCATTCTCTCTCACTCTCTCCTTTTTAGAGTTGAGAATCAATTTCTGATTGGTTATCCATTGCGCATCCACGGGAATGTTATAGCTCTTTCGAGAGTTGTGAGAGTATCAGTCAGCTCTCTCTCCTTTCAGACCTCAGACCATCTCGGACTGTCGGAAACCGGTGGTGCCATCTACGGCGTTCTCTTCGACAGTCCGACTCCGGTCTCCGTTTTTCAGTCGCGACGTCACTTCCCAGTTAAACGTGGCCGACTCGCAGCAAGGAGTGGCATCTAAGCGAGCGTCGCGAGCTGTCAAACTGTCGGCCCTGAATAGCCCGAGAGAGAGCTAACGGAGACTTTAATCAGCCGGTGCAGCTGATCGCTTAAATGACTCGTCGTGGCGGCCATTGAGCGCGTTATCGAGTATCCGTTAGCATCGAGATCGCCGGTTTTAAGCCTGCCGAGAATCCGTTCAGGCGCGACGAAAGAAAAACATGTCGTCCTCGGGCGATTTCGGTAACCCGTTGCGGAAGTTCAAGCTTGTCTTTCTGGGCGAGCAGAGCGGTGAGTGTCACGATGGTGTGTCAACAAGTGCATCGATGTTCTACGAAAAAAAATGGATCGATTTTCCCGACCGGGGGGAAGCGCTATCGCGAGCTCCGGTTATACGGGCCCAATCGGGGTGACGACCCTTCCCGACGTCGCCTGGTACCCTTCTAGGTTATGGATCAATATTCCCCACCACCACCACCGCCGCCGCCGCCGCCGAGACGACACGGTGTCGCCTGTCGCCGTCGCCGTGTTAACTGCACTCGTTCTGACCGCGCGTTCAAGCGTTTAAAATGTGCAACGTGGTGTCTGCGCCCTGCGCTTTTTGCCAAGTGGCACCCTGGCCGCGTCCATCATTAAGGATGTATTACACGTATTTTTTTAACGAAATGAACAAACTTATCGATTTTTCTTTATATTGGATTTAAAAATAAAATAAAAAATTTGACAGCGATTTCGAATTTGGATGGAAATTGTTTCAATAAGAAATAAATATATTTAAAAAAAAATGATTTAGATGAAACAAGACTTTTTTTTTTCATTTAGACTGTATAAAATTGTATTGTTAATCAATATGAAAATATTTTACTCAACTATTTCATATGGATATTTTTTTTTATATGAAAAGTAAAGTACCTATTTCAGTCAGTTTTTGTAGAAACTATTCACCTGATATGTCCTTAATTGCATGGCGGGCCTTAGAATGTTTCTTTATTATAACAATAGAACTAAGAAAATTTATTAATATAATAAAGATATTTAAATGTTAATTTTGCCAGTTTAAATTTTATTAATCATAATTTTTTTTGTACAAAGAAAAAAAAGCAATATAAATTTAACGAAAGAGATTATTCCCCGAGTTTAAAAAAATTAAAAATTAATTAATGTTTAGTTTGAAACAAATTTAGGATGTAAGTTATATCTAAATAAATGCGTCGTATAATTTTTTATTGCAGTTGGAAAGACATCTCTTATTACACGATTTATGTATGACAGCTTCGATAACACATACCAGGTATATAATAATTTATTTATATCTTAATAATTAATTTATAAGTAATGTAAATAAGTTATTTTTGTTGTGTGCTTCTTATTATTCGCACCAGTTTTTTTTGCATGCACATTGTGCAGGTTGTGGAAAATTAATAGCTTATGTGTATTTTGTTTTATAAATTTATAGGTCAAAGTATAATTAATATATTTGTCATTTAATGTAAATATTTAATTTGTGTAAATATTTATTAATATATGTATTTCTATTAAAATTAAAATTAAAATTTATATAAATACAAAATTAACATTTTTATGTTTTATCAGAAATGACAAATTTTTTAAATTTTGTTAAGAACAGATTTATACTTGTATAAAAATAAATAATTAGATAATTTTTTTGATATTTAATGAAAGTACTACTGCATTTATTTGCATGATTTAGAGCAGTAACTAAATTGGTTATACATTCTGATAAACCTATATTGAACAATGTTTATTGGCTATAAACTGTGATACAATAGTATCTAGGGGAACCATATCTAATAATGCAATTTATTCAGATAAGAAAGAAACTAAAATATAGTTATTTTAAACATACTTATATTATTATAATACACAGTTATTTATAAATCTAATTGTTTTAAGTTACAGTTTGAGATTATTTAATATCTTGCATTTTTTCCTTTTTTGCTTTCAATTTTTCTTTATTATAATCGCAATAAATATCATTTATCAAATAAATAATTTCTATTGCAATGAATATAATTTCGATTGCAATGTATCAGTTTATTTCTTTGTCCTGAATCCTCAATCTATTAATTTTTACTGTAATAAATTATATACTATTATATTATATACGAAATAAAATGCTTGATTTTTATTTACTCTATTTCTTATGTTGTAAATATTATTTCTGACATTTATTGATAATACATTTGTGCATTTATTAATGCACCTAATAATTTTTTATTGCCATGTTTATGAGAATGGCTATACATTGTTTGGCGACTTATCGATTACATGTTTATATAGTTTGTTTACCATCTGTCTCTCGGCTCGTAAAATTATTTAAATTCGTTATTTTACTTGGACCTAATCAAGAAAATTGCACTTACACTTAATTTATTTTTTCAATTTATCATAATTGCACTTTTAAAATTTTGCTCTTGTTTTCTTTGTATTATTTTATATATAATTTTAAGCATATAATTATATAATTACATTGTAAATGCAGAGAGTGTAAAAAAGTGTAGTTAGAAGGAAAAGACCTAATGCTAGCAGGAGAGGCAGTAGGAAACCAAGATATTGACTTTTTCTAATCGACAAAGATGGAAAGAGAGACGAAGAAATTTACAGGACATCGATAACTCGCTTTTCTTTCTTTCTTTCCTTCTTTTTCTCTATTCATATTATTGCATTATTCATATCATAATAAGTCAATGTGCTAATAAATTTATATATTGTATTTAATTACATTATAATAAAGTAAATAAGTAAAGTAAGTATGTAATATAATAAAATTATTTTTTAACATTATATTTTTATTAATCTCTTTTTAAAAATATCTCTCACATATTATTTTACCTTATTTTAATTATTTTTCCAGAATTAATTTTAATTCTTTTATCGATTTTTAAAAGTAACTTGATTTACATTTTTGGTATTATATGAGGATTAATTGAATAATTTTTAATACTTTCATCAATCAATTATTATGTTACAGGCTACGATAGGTATAGATTTCTTAAGCAAAACTATGTATCTTGAAGACAGAACTGTGAGACTACAGCTGTGGGATACAGCGGGGCAAGAACGGTTTCGTTCTTTGATACCTAGTTACATCAGAGATTCTACTGTCGCAGTCGTTGTTTATGATATTACCAGTAAGCACTCGGTATATAAGAAATACGGTGTCCTAAAAAGCCATGTGCCAGTAGCTTCGAATTTGATGTTGAAATGAAAGACATATTTTACATAAATTTATTTATAAATTTTTAGTTTGAAACTTTAAAATCTGCTTGGATATATATTTTTTCAGATTCGTTAATTTTAATTTTTTAAATCAATTTTCGGTTTTTTAATATCTATACGAACAGCATATTAAATCGATAATTTTGATTCTTTTTTTAAACGAAAATTTAATAAATTATTCTATTAACGAAATTTAATATTAATGAATAATGTTTATGATAATAATAATATAAATTTAATTGCGCTGGCATACGCTATTATTAGTACACCTTGATAAATAAACTATGACATTAAAATTGCCATTATTTGTCAGACGCCAACTCGTTTCACCAAACATCCAAGTGGATAGATGATGTGCGGACTGAAAGAGGAAGTGATGTGATAATTATGCTAGTGGGCAATAAAACTGATTTGAGTGATAAGAGGCAAGTTTCGACGGAAGAGGGCGAGCGAAAAGCGAAAGAATTAAATGTGATGTTCATCGAAACTAGTGCTAAGGCTGGTTACAATGTTAAACAGGTAACTGTGTCAACCTTTTATATGCTCGATACATAGAGAAACCTTCTCTTTTCCCGTGCGTATGTTTGTGTGGAATAAAATTATTGTTATCATTAATTATTTTAGCTATTTAGAAGAGTAGCGGCAGCTCTGCCGGGTATGGACTCCACCGAAAACAAGCCTCCCGAAGACAGTATCCTTTGCGTAAGATACTTATTGCACGCAATTTGCATGGCATATTTGCAGGAACGTTCACGGCGACTTCTCTTGTTTTACGTGTACATAATTCCCACTTTACCCATTATTATCTATTATTATCATTATCTTTCAACTTTGTATATTACTATCGATTATTTTGTTATCATTTTTTCTTCCATTACTTCTTCAAATTAGAATAGTGAAAATCGATTCTTATATGCTATTTTTCCCGTTTTTATTTACTAATTAATTTATTGTTACTTATTTCCTTTCAAACATGAAACTTCCACGTTTTATATATTTATTTAATTTTTTTTTTCAAGAATAGATTTTTGATAACAATTAAAATTTTCACATTTCTTGCCATTTGTCATATTTTTTTTTAAGAATCATCCACCTGTTCTAATTTCTCGCTTTTGATTTCGGGATTGGATTTATTTGGCAATCCGCCGGACGTTACATTTGTTTTGTTATACTTTTGTGTTTTCCTTAATAAGTTCTTTAATTCGTAGTGCAAGAGGTAGTGCTCAAGGACACGCCAATCGAACTGAAAGCCTCGGAGAGCAGTTGTGCATGCTAAGTCGTCGTCGGCCTGTACGGTAGCAGGGTATCGAATCGAATCGAATCACAAAGAGTCTTAGTAATTTCTGAATAGGGTTTAAATCGTCTCAAATTGTTCTGGAGCGATTTAGGGACTTTTTCGAGAAACATAAACCGATTTTCCAAAGAGATTTCTAAGAAAGTTGTTTTTCGATTTTTTTTTAGTAAGCAATTGGTAAAGTATTAATATATTATATATTACAATTTAATAATATTAATGTGTAATATATTAATATATTATTGTTTACTTGTGAAAACATAATTTTTAAAATTGAGAAACATTTGCTTGGAAATTTTCTTAGGTAATAAATATAAATATATTTATATATGTAAGATTATTACTGATAATATATTAATAGTATTAATACAATTAATTTATTTTAATTTGATCTATTTCAAGATTATTCGAAGAGAATAACATATAATTCTGCTTCTGTTCGATGCCCTGACTAGTAGATAAAACACTGAGCTAAGTTAACTTATAAGTTAATGACTTAGGACGTTAGGATACTGATTGCATTCGGCCTGTGGTTTTCGTGATCTCGGGAAAACTCGTGAGAAGCCGTGCACTGAGCAGCAACGATTTTTATTAAGACAAGAAAAAAATACAGTTTCACACAGTAGTTTAAGACTGCTTTACACACTGACGTGTTATATATATATATATATATTAGCCGATCGTAGAAAAGTTATTTAATTCTTTCGACTTTGATGCAGTAATTATGTTGTTGATAAAATTATGGAGTACTTTAAAAAAAGTTGCGAGAATTTAAATTAGACCCATTTTGGATTCTTACAAATTAAATCAAATTAAAAACGTTTTATTTTCTATTATTATTACACGATTAAAATTGCTTAAATTTGAAAATTATTATTATTTAGTGAAATTTATTATTATGTAATGGAAATAATTATTTGAATTAAAATAATTTAAAATTTATTGGATCTTATACAAGTCTTTATTAATTGATAAAAGTGTTTTGCGTTTTTTAATAATGCTGTATTTATTATGCATCTTATAAAAGAGACAAGATTTAAATTAAAAAGAGACAATTTAAAAAATTATTTCTTTATTTAAATGTATCAAAGTTGAAAGAGTTGATGCAGCCTTTATTAAAATATCAAAGTTTATCTAAGTTTATTTCGCTTGTTAATATCGGTTATTTAATATCGTATGTATTTTTTTACACATACAATTAAACCTACATCGATAGTTGCTCAAATTAACATTAAACGGCTGATAGAAGTGAATTGCATTTTTTTGTGTTTTTATTTATTTTACAGAAAGAGACAATTTATTATCAATAAAGACGATATATTAATTGTCTTATACGTTTGCAATAAATAGGGAAAATAAGCTGCATTCGCATTTATCATATTTAGCAACAATCACATCGATTTGGAGTATTGGTTATGAATTATAGATTAAACGCGTTACGTAAATGCAGTTCTCGTGATAATTAAACATTTTAAATAGTCAAGTCTTAATGACTAATAAATAATAATATATAAATCCTCGCTTTATTCGATACTATAGAGAAAAAAATAAGTAGATGAAACTCAACATTGAAAGCTTAATTTAATCAAACTCTAAATATATAAATATTAATTGACGCTAGAAAATTAGACAAGAAAAAAGAAAGAAAATGAAGGGAAGTATATTTAAAAGAAATTTTTTACGGAATAAGTGGCTAATTAATTAGCAGCTAACTATATCTCTTTTCTACAAAGCATACTTTAAGAGTAGAATAAATAAATAACTCTGTACAAACTCAGATTTATTTTATTGAATCAAATATTTTCTTTCCTTTAGCTGTTATTTATATGTTCTTTTTGGATCAACGTAAATTTATAAAGAATTAGCTTATAAAAAAAAGAGAAAAACATTATTTGTATATTGCGTATATAATTTGAAATTTGGATAAAAAAAACTTTTAATTTGTAATAAGATACCTTTACTTTGTAATGTCTCTTTTGTTGATAATTTGTTATTAATATCTTAATTTATGTAAAAAAAACTTAAACTATCGATAATATAAAGAAATATTGCATAATATATTTTATGTTGTTTTTCGTCTGGATTTTTTTTATTTTTCCCTTATATTAATTCTTTGTTATTGTGCCGTTATTTTTAAAACATTAATATGAGAATATAATTTATCTCAAAATATTTATTTTTAACTTTATTTTTTTTTACTTAACTCGATTTTCTTATTGCTCTCCTACGAGTTTTTTTTTTCTTAAATCAAATAAAAGGCTATTAAGAATAATTCTCGAAAAACCAAAATTATAACGAATTTATAAGAGAAAGAATTATATTAATAATTTTAATATTTTCGAGAATTATATATGTAGGGCTTGTATCAAATGATCTAAGAAAATATTTATTTTTTATGTCGGGCTTATAATCGACATAACATTTATGGACAATTAATTCAGAATACTAATTTAAAATTTAATTTTAGTTGGATTTAGGTTGAATCTTTTATTCATAATAATACATCTATTTTTTATTTTATTTCGTGTTCTTATATAATATTCTTTTTCTATAAGATATTGTTTTGAAAATTTATAGCAAATTAGTCAGTAATTCTAGAACATATTCTCCGTCCCATTTTTGAACTTTTATACGCTTTTCGATTGTCACTTTTATTAGCTTTGATAAGCAGAAATTAAAATATGATATACGCAATTAAATCAGAATTGTATTCTTATGTGTGAAGGATTATTATTGATTAGATGAAAATTCAAGAAAAATTAGTTATGAGATCGTCGATTTGGAAGCGACAAATATCTTTATAATGGATAAATACTTAGAAATTTGTAGATAATATTAGAAAAAAATTTGTTTATTATAATATCACTAAGGATTGCATTGTACTTTATTTGGTTTATAAGAATTCATTGTATTATTGGAACATCAATATGCATTGATTAAGTTTGAAGCTACCAATCAAATGTTTATCAAGTGCAATAATGTATTTACTGACCAATAATATTGCCAAATTGCATAAGCCTTTTTGGTATTTTATTTTTCGAAACGCTTTCTCCTCTTATTGGCACAACAAATCTGACAGACTGCATCGTGCGAAATATATCTATATTGATACACGATTTGTTTAATTCTTTTTAAAAAAAGCATATAAAATTTAATTAATTTCTTAAGAAACACCGAGGAAAGAAAGTGAGACAAAATTACTACGTTTGCATAAGAATGCAAGTTGAAAATGCAACACGCCTTAACACACAAAAGCAGCTGTCGACTTGCAGAATCAATCGCCGATGCAGAATGGCTCCGAGTCAGAGGGCGAAAGCAGCTGCATCTGCTAGGACGATTCATCGTCTCAATCTGAAGAGAGAAAGAGAGAGAAAGAGAGACACACACAGAGAGAGAGAGAGAGAGAGAGAGAGAGAAAGAGAAAGAGAGAGAGAAAGAGCGGGAAAATCACAGTCAATCTCCCGTCACGAATCACCATACTATTGCAGGATGCTGGCTTCTTCTGACGTTATGGGAACAGGGGCCTTCGTTGCCGATCTCGGGCCCTAAGTATCGTTTCAAGTGCTACTAGACGAACTCATGCGATATCTGATACTAGCTACTTACGTTGTTTTCGGATCAGCTTTGTGCGATAATGGAATTGTGAGATAATGGAAACCGCATTCTTCAGGGTATTTCGACGTTTAAGCTTGAAACGATGATAGCTGCTGAGTCCACGTAAAATTCTCTGTTTTTTTCAATCTCTTTCGAGAGTTAATTCTTTCGCGTCTAACTTAAAATATATTTTATAAGACTCTTGTTAAAGTTATAGGTGATAAATTTTGTATTTATTAATGTATTAGTTAATAGTTTCTCAATCATGGATCAATATTATGAATTTATTGTTTCAACTTTATATTAATTGATAAATCTATAAATGTATATTATATATTTATATTATTATTAATTATATTATTAATGTAAAATTATGGAACTCTCTCTTATAGACATTGGATATTATTGTATAACATTTTACTAAAACTATAAAAGAGAGACGCTTTTTTTGTAGATAATTGACGCGAAAGGGTTAAAGAAATAATATTTATGGCAGCGTTTTTTGATGGCTACAAGTTTTTCAGCAATAATCTTTTGGCTTCTGATAAATCCCATACATATCATTTTGACAAAATGTTTCAATCAATCCTTTGAAAGATCAACCCTTTACTTACAGCGGTGATCCATAATTTTTTAAGACATATTTTTTGTTGAAGTAAAATAATTTTGAAGTATAAAAAATAGTAATATAAATACTTTGATAATATATATTTATTATTATAATTTACATACTAAAAAAAGTAAAAATAATATTGCTATATATAGAATATGTGATGTTTAGTTTAAATTAAATTCTAAATTTAATTTCTTTTCCGTTTACTTACTAATAGATTAATAATCTTGAAATTAATTTACAAGGAAATAGATTATGCCATTATAATTATTTGACACGTTAGAATTATTTGAAATGATTCAGATTTGCCTTTAGGTTTCGATGATTGCTTTATTAAATGTTAGATATATTAATCGCTGTGTAAAAAACATTAATTTATCGTCAGATTTATATGCGATTAGTGGAGATCACTGCTACTACATCTTTCCAAGTTTAAGCACATATTGTATATGTCTCTTTGTTCGGAGATTCTGTATAACAAAATGCGCACAAAACACCGAAGCTTGCGAATGGATAGTTTTTTTTTATGTAATTAAAGGAAGAAGGGAAAAAAAGATAATAGAGGAAGCATGACTGAAAATAATAATTTCCGGTCAAGTTGAGATTAAGTCGTTATTAAGCTAATTACGATGAGTTCGCGAGTTTCTCAATAACGGCACGGTTTTATCGGCAAGGTGTTCGTTCGAGGATATTTCTAATGTATCACATATTACGAATCTTTATAGACGTTTTTCGATATCTCTTGATAATAAGCGATTCTACTTGATAACGAGACTCAAGTCTGTAGATCGACGGTGGATACGCAAGTGTGCACAAACGACCAAACTCACTCGTGATCTTTTTTTATTGTAAACTATTGCCTTCTGAATTCTCTTGTGATATGAATATTTAACTGCAAGTCTTCTTCACTATGAAGAAATAATATATATTAGGTGTTGGAATTAATTCGTAGCGTTTTTTAATGAAAGAATGTTATTTATTTCACATGAGCATTAAAAAATACATTAATGAAAGTACTTCCCATCACTTGTAAAACGCTACGAATTAATTCCAACACCTAATAAAAGCCAGTCGAATTGTTTAGAAATGATCAAGAAGTTATTGATTCATATTTGAATTGAAAATAATTAACAATTTAGATTTAATAATTCATTAATAACTTAATTTACAGCTAAGATAAATTTATAAATCTGTATCATTAATTTGTAAATTCAAATTTAATTAACATGAATTATATACATATGTAAATATGAAGTATATCTAAATTAGTTTTAATAAATTCCAATAATTTGAAACATTATTGAGTTAAAATGGAATTATACATGTATAACGTTTGGCCGTTTGTACAAAATGAAATGCCTACGCTACGCCAAACGCAAACACCCGTCGAATGTTTCTCTAGAAGATGATTAATCGAGAATTGTCGGAGAAATAAATCAATTATTAGCCGTGCTTGACGCGAAACCTCTACAAGCCCTAGCAAACATCGTTATCTTTTTGCACTCAAATTTGTCTAATTGCGACAGACCATATTATTATTCCAAATGGAATTTAGAATTCATACATTATTATTTTTATATATGTTCGAACATATTCATTTTTATCAGTGCATCTATATTTAATAAAATTCTATAAATTTAAAGAAAAATAAAATAATTATCACTTTGGAATAGTAATATAATTGATTAATTTATTTACATAAATATACAATACTGTTTTCAATACTTGTAATATTTACAGTTTTAAATGTATTATTTTCGCTAAAAAAGGTATTTTTATTTGTCTGAGAATTACAAATATGTATGATATTTTTGAAAAGTTTGATAAGGAAATAAATTTTTCAATTGATGAACGAGTGCAAAGGGATGAATGAAACTATCTTTCTAGCCAGCCCCTATATAACGTGTCATGTAGCGTTTAATCCGACAGTGTTGCACAGCAATATTGAGTATGTACCGCGAGATGGTTTTTTCGAGCACTATTTCGAGGCAACGCGTTTTAGGGCGGATCTAGTAGGATTCACGATTTGAAAAAAGATGTGAAGACTCAATTACTTTTCATGCGAAGCTGTATCGTAATCATCACTCATGTATGTTTTTTGTATGTTGCTGTGATTATGATTTGTTATAGCACAAATATAATATAATAACCCAATATTGCCGAATTAATTAATTATGTCAATTATTGTGAAAATTAAATGTTTATATATTTATTATATATATGTATATATATATAATATATATATATATATATATATATGTATAATTAATTAATTAATTTACTTTCAAAGTTTATCAAATTAAATCTAATTGAATTTGAATTATGTGTATTAAATTTAAATTACGCAGTTAAATATGTTATTAGTTTATCAATTGAATTAATTAGTTTATTTATCTTATTTACGAAATATATCCCTAAATCAATTTACAATCGAAAAGAATGAATATTTTGAAATATAAAATTTATTGCAAAAATATTTTCAAATTCCACGAGATTTAAAGGGTGGAACTCTCTCCTCTCTTCTTAGATCCGCCCTTAGAAATATATTATTATTTTATTTATTTTTGCAAGGAAAGACATTTGCCTGCGATAATTCGGGATTGCAACAAAGTGGAAAAAATGCCATTAAAAAAAAATTCATAAAAAATATCTTTAAATTTCTAAATTTTTAAATTGATAAATATATATAAAGGTTTATATAATTTTATTACAAATGGGGGGATACAAACATCCCTGAATCAAAAAGGACAATGTATCCTATCCGCGATAGTATCCAATTTCAAAATAATTACGGGCAATGTCTTTTCCTTAATGTAATTGATAAGTAAACTGAAGTATGCCGATCTAGTCGAAATGATCGTCGTATGGCGAATTTACAATGGCAATCACTAATTCCTAATTGATTGATAATTTATTGACAACTGACGGTGATTGCTTTTATAAGATCATCAGAAATAGTTTTTATATGATTTTATTTTACATAAGATTTTATATTATATAAAACTTTAACATTTTCAAACAATTCAATTTCTTGTAGTTTACATATTAAATTAAGAATTCTTGTGGGGAGAATTCTAATGAATTTTTTTATATCTTATCATTAAAGAATTAAGAGTTTTATTTTATATTAATTTTTTTGATACTACTATTACTTTAACATTTAAAATATACTGATATTTAGTATAAATATTATATAATTTAATATTTAATGCGGCGCTGAAAGGGATTTGATAATATATAACAAATTAGAGATTAAATTAAGATAAATTAAATTGGAATGACGTTATAAACGAACGTTCCGGCTAGAGCGGAGCCTCAAGTGCATTTACGAGAGGAGGACTTATTATATATATATATATTACAAAGGTATATAAATATATAAAATATGTCGAGATAAACTTCGTTATAGGAGTGGTTATGTCATGCGAGAGGAGGAGCGATCCTTTTGCTATTGTTTCTTGTTTGCTGTACCGTAAGACAAAATCGTAGTTGAGTAGTAATGGCGGGATTATTATTATTTCAGCTTCATGCTACATAGTTGTAGCAATTGCATATACAGATTGTACCGTATTATTGTAAACGATTAGAGGGAGCAGAATAGCGAGTTTTGTCCGGACAAAGGCCGCGCTTTTGTCCGCATAACGAGCCATGATCAGAGAGACGAAAATGTTAATTTTTTATTCTTTATATTGTATATTAGATTTTATATTAGATTCTTCGTAATATTTGTAAAAAGAGACTGTATGTTTTGTTAATTAATAGAAATGCATGAAAAATAGCATAATGCTCAATTACAAATTAACAATATTGATAGTAATCAGGTACACAATCGCGAATCAGGATTCTTGTATTAATATTTATGCTAAATCGATAATAGTTTTTTCACTGCTATAATTTTAAACATTAATATTATATTTGTGATATTTGAATTTAAATATACATTGTCTAAGTTTTATTTAATTTTGTATTGTACATGTCAAGCATCACATTTTTAATTTTAAATATTAATATTCTTAAAAAGATAATCTGTGTATCGTGAGAAATTCTGAAGAAAAGCGAGTCTAAGCATTCGCTTTAACTGCCATTAAAAGCGAGTCAAAAGTTTCTCTGATCGTAGGGTTCGTTTGTCGAGGTGAAGGAACCAACCCCATCTTTTTGTACCTTGTGTCTTAGATAGAGCCTCGTGTTAGTCCGAATTCGAGGCTCGTGAATGAAATTTTACAAACTTGTCATAACATGTGTGTCGCGATTACTATATTTAAACCGTAGAGCTTCAACGAATGAGCGAATAAAGTTTTATGTTCACCAGAAAAAATCCTTGAAATTCTTAGATTTCTTAATTGTCTTTGGCTAGTATTCATAGTCAGATCTTATATTTAAGACTGTCTTAAGTACAGTATCTTAAGATATCATGATCCAATCAGAGAGTCAATCAGTTAGCATCTTAAGACATTATTTAAGACGATCTTAAAATAAGAACAGACTATGAATACCGTCTTAATTAAATATCTGTATAACTTTTTTTGCAAGTTTATAATTTCAATGTCGTAGATACAGATCAATATAAGTAGCTTATTTTTTAGTTTATTTAAAAATTTTTAATTTACATTTACTCAATCAATCTTGACATAATTCGTTATTATTTTAATCTTTCTGTAAGTTGACAAAATAATTCTCTGAGGGAATAGGTTGGATTAAACGATTGATAGTTTATTATATAGTTTATTGTAATGTCAATTATATACAAATTTAAAATTACGTCCAGTGTGCTTCCGACTACGCTGACATACCGTTTTTCTCATCGATGTGCAATAATATTACAATCAGAGCTATTCTTGAGCTCTTTGGTATATCATTCATTCATTAACAGCGCATCACAGCGACAGACCTAAATTTAATTAATCTTTATTTACAGTCGAAATTACATTCGAAAGATCTTTCAACAGCCTGTCGCCGTTCAGATATTCAAAAAATTTTTATTAATCTTTTAAAAATAGGACAACTCTAGAAATTTAATCTCTTTCTGTCTTTTTATTACTTGCTAGTCTTAAAAATGATACGAATGATATGAGATTAGTAAAATCAATAAAATTAAAACGAAGAATGTCTAACGAAATCTTTATATGAACAATATAACTTTATAACAATATAATTTTTCAAATAGTTTGCAATTGTTGTGCGAATGCCTGCCTCGCATATAATTCTTTTGGAAATGTTTATATTTAAAACAACGAGATTGTGATTAAATTTGCAGTTGTCTTATTTTTGTAAAACATTGATGGATTAAAAACAACGCGTTTTTTTATCGCAGCAGCTTTCTGTCTTTGAATTTTGATTTATAACGATCTCTCATTCAACGTTCCATAAATTTTCTTAATTCGCGATCGTTTGGCAGTATACTGTTGAGTGTCGTCAATTATTCGACTTTTCTTATGATAAAAAAAAATTGTTCGATTCTCGATCTCCTACTTAACATTCCCATTCATTTCAGAAATTTATCAAATTTTTATTGTGCAGAAGTTTATCTTAATTTTATCTTATATTTTAATTTGCAAAAAATTACTAGAATATTGTAACATTTCCACGAAATTGTTGAAATTTTATTTTGTCAATCTTTGTCGTGACAAAATTTTGCTGCTAAGGATAAATTTGATTTAAAAATTTAATCACATATCATCATTGAGAGAAAGAAAGTATATTAATTAAATATTTAATTGAGCATTTGAATGATCGACGTCATAGAAATGAATCGTCGTGGCAGCGATTCGAACCATTGTCATAATCATTATCACTCGGAAGAACGAGGACAGTGTCGGCACGACTCAAATCGGCTCGAACCTTCAGTCTATTTGACAATATAAAAGATTAAGAAAGATACCATCAATTTTGACAATTTCGTTTGTATGCGTAAGAAAATTGCTTACTAATTTGTTATAATGAATTTTAATGAAAGTTGAAAAAAAAATATATAAAAGAAGATGTCCTTTATTAATAAAATTAGAATCTTTAAGTAAAATATATATCTAAATAAAATTAAAAAAATACAAGAGAATATAACAGGATGAAAAATGTCAAAAAGGAATGTAATACGATCAAATTCTTTTCTTGAGGATGAAGAATCCTATTTAACGCAGATTTGTCTATCCATCGAAGACTATGTGATTTTCGGCAGTTGGTCGCAAATTCGAAAGGTAGAAAACGATAACAGTATGGCGGTGCCACTAATACAGGGGCAGCAACTAGTGAATGGAAGCAACACTGCTTGGCTCAAACGACTGGACCTCGACATTTTCTGGGTCTACAATAAAGGTCAGCAGTTAGCTTCCGGGTTCAAAATCCCAGTCACGCCCCTGGCACTAATATGTAGTTCTCACGTAACAATGAAAGTCCTCCATTAACTTTTCATCCTTTATCACTTCCTATCTATCGACAATATCACGCTTCGAAAAACTTTGAAGAATTGTTCCATTTTCCGTCGAATATCGTTGAATAATATTATTCCTGAAATGATTTACCGTTTTTGATTTCAGACTTTGTCTCTTTTAATCGTCTTGCGGTTTCTTCTGTAGGATTTTGCCACTTCTGACGGCTAAACCGTTGACGAAGAACATTGTTAAAGAGTCACCTCGGTACGGTTTCCGGACACTCGACGGTTTCTAATCTAAAAGTTTCGGTATTCACTAGAGTCTGACTCTCAGCTTCTTTGTGACCTGGCAATGATTGTGTTTCTTCTTGAGTATCCCGATTATGTCAGATTGATAATTGGAAAGTAATTCCCATTTTGAAGTGATTCCCTGACGATTGTTTCAGGATCCTATTTTCCTCGCGGCCATGTTAGTTCGGTGGCCGCGCGGTCTCCTAAAGTCAGACTCTTAACTCCTCCATGACTTGAGGGTGATTGTGTCCCTTCTTCAATGTCCCAGTCCCGGTCATGGCCAAGCTCTCCTGCTGTAATTGGTTGGGACTGATGATGAGGTTCTGACCAGGCTTACCGGGCTTCGTATTCTTCGGTGGCGGGGGCGGCATAGGCACGTGACAGGTATTGTTCTGGAGGTCAGCAAACTCCGGTGGCGGTATGTGCTGGATGTGATGTCGTTCGGCGGTCTTGGTCTCCAGCTCGCCGCAAATGTTGTTCGGCATTTGGCCGTTCTCCTGGCGCTTCTTCGAGCAGCCGTGGTGCTGGTGGTTGCTCTTGTCGCGTTGATAATACACCCCGGCGAAAATGAGTACGTTTAAGATCAGCAGACTACAGCCGATCGCGATTGTCACGCTCAGGGCGGTGGAATACGCCGCGAAGCCATCCTCAGGTAACGCCGTGGAATCCTCGAAAGTAATGTCGCTTGGTGTAATCGTTGACATGTTGGACGAAGATTTCTCGATAGATGTTACCTCCAACGTAGTTGTTCTTGCGGTTGTTGGTAGCCTCTGAATGAATCTGGGTGGCACCTGGACAATAAAATTCTTCCTTAGTAAAATTCTTCCAACATAATTGCTTTAACTTGTTTCAATTTTCATAATACGATTAACTAGCAATTGTTTTTATAGTAACATTGCAATACCTGCTCGGCATCGAGAAGATGATGCGACCTAGGAACGTCATCTGAGCCGGGTTTGTGAAGGTCGGGCACCAAGTTCAGCCAAAAAGAAAGGCGATGGGCCCTGTAGTGGTTCTTCAGTTTCGATTTGAGTTCTACAAAGTTAATGAAGTATAAGTAATTTTGTTTATTTTATATATATATTATTACAATAATTTTTGTGCCATAAGATATATGTAAAATTTAACATTTTTCAATATTACATTCTTTATATAAAAAAGAATAAATTAATTTGAGAAGTTTTTTAGCAAAGAAACGTCTCTCAAAGAAGATCTTGTTTTTTAGAGGTTTTCGGAATTGCTAAATTCTGGACAGAATTAAAAAATTTAAATTGACAAAAAATAATTGTTGAAATTCTATTTAGGAGATTCTTATAGTATCGCTGAGTTTGGATGTAGTTTGAAAAGATTGATTTTCAAAGAGAGAGAGAGAGGTAATAATCTGCAATGAACGAAAATCTCGTATTACAAAGCTCATCAGAGTTTAGAAGTTAGTTCGAAAATGGATACTAACTGTTTGCGTAGTCTGATGAGCTTCAAATAGAGCTAAACTGGAAATTTGATGTGTGTGTATTATTTTAAATTAGAAATTTTCTAAAACCAAATTTAAAAAATTTTAAAAATTAGATTTTCTTTTGAAATATTTTTACTTTTTCTATATCCGCCATATTGACTCCACCATTTTGAATATTTGTTTAACTTTAAAATTTAATAAAGCATTATTGAATTAGCTTATAAGTTAAGTTTCAGTTTGAAAAGTGGACAAGCATTTTTGAAATTAAAAGAGATGTACCGAAACAAAGGATTTAAACAAAATATTAAAAAGGAATAAACTTTTTTACGACGAGAAGATTTTATAAAAGAATATTAGATTAAAGAGAAAAAGACTCACCTATGCTAAGATATTTTTTATGGACGGCCTCATAAGCGGTCCAGTCGATATTTTTAAACTTGGTCCTTTCCGGTCTGGAACCGAGGGGTCCAGGATCAGGAGTGCCCTCGTTCGGATTCCTGACGAGGAGCATCATTAATAGTAAACCGATCGGCCTTTTATTTTATGAGAATATTACGAAAGAGCTTTTTTTCTATAACTTACCCGGTACGTGCAAAGTTCGTCAAATAGAGTATCACACTCTCGGAGAGCGCTATCTCGGCTCTGGTATAGTTCTTCGGCCAATGAGACAAACCTCCAACTAAGGGCGCACCAAAAAAATATGGCAGTTCCTCCCCGTGGATACATCCTGGCCTCTGAAATAATAATTAACATGATGTATGATAAAAATTTAAGCTTTATTTTTAATATAAATAGGAGTTAAAGTAATGGTATAAATAGGAATTTATTTCTGTTTATATGCCCTTATATTTATTTTATCTCCTTTTCTATACATATAATATGATATGATAATAATATTATAGTTTAAGGTTTTATGCAAGAGACATATGAAGATTTATCTAGGATAATTTTTGACGCTGCGCTTAAATTTGTCATTAAACTATCTTTATTAGGTTTTGTTTTTGAGATATAAGTGAGAAAACATTTTTCTCAATATACAGTGAAATTTTATTGAAATACAATATATAAAAACAAATCAGACGTCTTGAGCATTTAATTTTTTCAAAATTTGTAAACTAGTGTAATTTTCTTGAGTTTAAATATCTCCTTTTTTTTGTTTTTTCTCTTTAAATACAGATATAAAAATTAGTTGATGACTCCTATTGTGGCTTTAATAATTCAATCGCGTGATCGAAACGAAAGGGGAGGGAATGAAAGGATCGGGACGGAGTGCGAACCTAACTATGGAATTTTTTCCGAAGAATCCTCTTTCACGCTCGATCATACGAAAGCACTCATGGAATCTGCCGAAGTTATAGGTGCACCTACGATTTCTCGTTGAAATTGTAAAAATACCTCAGCCTATTCTGCAAACTTCGAGTTTGCCCGCCATTTTAACAAGCTTGAGCGCAGAGTTTGCGTCCTCGAAAAATTCGAATTATCCACGAGAAATAGCGGAATCGTGTTTCTATCCGTAGTCGACTTTTAAAGCGGTTTTTATGCTCCAATTCAAGATCCAAGAATAAAATACGATTCAATAATTGTTATTGAATAACAGAATTGGCGGTTGATGTTAACAATTACAGAATAAATGTTGGAATGGTTAACGAATAATAGCAGTAATCAAATCACGATTAAATTATCATTCATTAAACAGGAAATAATTACTCTTTTGATCATGATCACGTTTTGATGAATTAACATGTATCAACATATTATTCCGTTATGACTCATTTTACAATAACTGATTAGTAATTAGCTTGACGAAAAATATGAAACTATACATTTCTCGAAATATTAAATAATACATTAAAAATGTTTCAATGTCGAGTTATAGGTATATTTCACTTCACAGCACAGGAATATAAAATATCCAGTTAGCGTTATATTCTTGCGAGGCGAACGTTCTATGCAACCGAAACGTTTTTCTGGATGCAGTCGTGCAGACGCAATAAGTTCGTTGCAGCGTTTACGCGCGATCCTTATTCTTCGTTGACTTCATGGCGCGAGACGGGAAGGCGAGGCGAGGGTGCGCGTTGAACGTTTAATGCACTTTCATTTTGCTGGTGACGGCAACGGTGATCGCCAGGTCGAGGTGCCAGACGATATTCGTATGCAAAGTGCACCGGGTGTAAGGCATAAAGGTGCCGGCAGAAATGACGGCATGGGGTGAAAAGGAAAAAGTGCGCGGAAGCTGCAGGTGTGAGGCGAACGTGGAATTTCAAATCCTCCTCCTCCTCCTCCTCCTCCTTCCGTCTCTCTCGTTCGAGTTTCTTTTTAAAATTCCTTCTTCGCTGTTGTTTTTCGAATTTACGGAGAGATAAATATGGTGATAATTTATGCAGCGAAATTTTATTTTTCGTGAAAAGTCGAAAGAAATTTTTAGCAAGAGGATTATTCTTTTCCTATCAAAGACCTAACGATTTTTTAATCTCCTTGTATCCCGCATCGTATTTATGAATTGAAAAAAAAAAGTTTTTTTTTCAACTTAATATTTCTTTGAATAGTATTAAATAAACATTTACTTGCAGTAAATAAATATTTATTTAATACACAAAAGTGACAGTTAAATTAATTTTTGTATCAAATGTATGTTTACATTTAATAAATATTTACTTAAAATTATTCAAACAAATATTTATTAAAATTCAATTCTTTTCAGTGTATATATTATATATAATATATTCGTATTTATATTTTTGTTTATTCCGTGTATTTCACGTACACGAGGTGTGGGTCACAAACTGTTTGTAACGTAGGTGCACCAAGAATACATATCTTGAGATAATATTCCGAAATTCCGCGCAGCGGTAATAACTGATCTCATCGGTTCAATTTTCGGATTTCCTTTTACACATCCGTTTCTTGTTAGACACCCGGAAGAGAGAAGTGTGGATATTGCTAATATATATGTGACATTAATAATCGCGCCACTGAAATTCATTCAAAGTTTGAAACTAGGAGTAGGTATAGGAAAAGGGAACGAGAGAGGAAAGGGGCCGTACGTCCTCCACCCTCATCGTAAGTTTCTGAAATCAGATATGAGCAAGAGTCGCCGCCATGTTGTCGTATTTCCGGTGAATCCCAACTTCTGTCTCGTACATATCCGTAATAAATAACTTTAATAAATGAATAATATGAAAAATATGGAAGAGATCATAGGAAGTAACTGAATTTATCTCTACTGCGCTATTTTTTATTAATGGAATTTTTTAATACGCTTTTTAACCGTTTTACATATACATATTTAAAGTCTATAAAGATATGCAAAATTTATTGACGAAAAACAGATTTATTATTAAATTCTATAATTTGGAAGATAAATTGAATAATATTCAAAATATAGATTTTGATAATAATATTAATAGTATTGTATAATATAAAAAAATAATCGGATATATGTCGGATTCCAAATGTCTTTTATTCTCTAGATTTTGCAACATCTAGATTCTTCCAGTTCTTTTTCATTCCAACTTGTGCGATAAAAAGTATATTCTGATAGCAAACCTGAGGATAGTCTCCGAATTTCGTTTGATAGTCGAAGACGTACAGATAGGAGTTTCTGTGGGATTGACTGTGAAGATCCGCGGTTCTCGTTGCCGGAGCGACTGTATTGGCGTCCCCCAGGGCCTCGAGAGTCTCATCCCTGAAAAAGATGTATACCTTTTTTGTGATTTTTTTTTTATAAATATACTTCGTAAATTTCTTCCAAACTCTGACTGAAAATAAATTTAAAGATGAATATTAAAATTAAGATAAATAAAATATAAAATATAAACTGAATTATAATTGAAGGAAATTCTGCAAAATTTAAATTTATATATATATATATATATATATATATATATATATATATATAATTTTTATTTTATAGCAAAAATAGTACAATCAAAATAAAAAGAATAAAAAGAATATTTTAAAATAAAATGTTTTTTCAATAAATAAATGTTGGTTCATAATAATAAATATTGAAACAAATAATTATAGACTGAAGAACTAATAAATGTACTAAATAAATGTCACGATTGATTTATTCGCCATCAATAAAATAAATAATAGCTAGAGATAAATTAAAATAGATACGTAACGGTAATTAAAATAAATAAAAAAGTATTGTTATATGAAATTTTTCGATCAAATTTCTTTAGAATTTACCTAATATTGACGGGATGTTGCACGGGTCGTTCCCAATCCGTATACTCGTTTATTATAGTTGCTAGGATTTCCGGCTGGTGATACGTGTACGTGTTCCGCACGAATTCGCGCAGAATCTTTGTCCTTCTATCAGCCTCGATCCCGTACTGAGCATCGTCGGCGGTTAACGAAAAATACGCCTCGGAACGAACAACACCCACCATCAAATCGTACCTGTGAATTCAAGAATTTTTCTTTAAACTGTTTAAAAGAGATAAAAGAAGTTTCATAAAATATTAAGAAGTTTACGATTTACAAGATATTTTCTGATTTATAAGCTTCGTCTTTAAAGTACGAAAAGTTTCTTGGGATATGAAAAGTTTACTTTTTAGCCACGGATTTTGCAAATCTTATAGAATTGTATTTATATAGAAATTCCAACACTACGCATTATACGATATTCGTTCACTGAAAAAAAATTGGTTGCTGCAACAATTTAGATAGTAAATATGGCATAACATTTTTATATGTCTATCGAAATCATATACTGATATTGTAGATAAGCTAACTCAACTAAAAATTTACTGCTACAATCAAAAACTGGTTGCTGCAGAAAATTTCACAATTTTAATAATGTAATACGGAATAATTAATAATGTAATTGTAAAAAGTTTAAGTGACCTCGATTCGAATTCATAAGATTCTTAAATACTAGCATTTTTCATTTACACTTCGGACGCCATGATTTTTCGACCTTTACAGTCTTGTTTACACGAGTTTTTCGTATTTTTCAACGAGGAATAAAAGAGTTATTCTCAATGTTGTAGGATGCGATTTTATCTTTCTTGGTGATATTCCTTCAGAACTCCGATATTGTGTTTCTCGCGCTATTTATTTTCCCTTGCCTCGATGCTCGATTTCGCTAGTTATAACGATTGAAACAAAAAGAGGAGTTACGATACCTCGACAGTTTCGCGACGACGTCCTTTCTCAGAAGGATGTTGTTGAGCGTATTGATCGTGTCGACTTGTAGGGTGTAGTCCTGATCCTCGGGATCGCCAGGATCGATTATAACGCCGTCTATACTGGGGCCAAAAGCTGGTGCGAATTCTAGCCCTTTAACAGGCACCGATACCAATTCACTCAAAGACACATCTCTCAAACACTTTAACAGAGCCTGAGGATCTTCCGCTACCTATAAAAAAATAAAATCGACATTTCAGAAAAATCATAACGATTAGAATCTATTACCATATTTTATTTTTTAAACGTATAAAAAAAAGACATTAACGTTTTTAAATATTTTTCAATCTTCTCTTACATAGTAAAAATAAGATAACAAAGTTTCCATGTTTAAGAGGAAACAGCGCTGCCGCAGTCATAATTTTTAATAAATCTATATAAACAGTTTTTTTTTAAATATAGATATATTTTTAATATAGATAAAAGTACATTATATTTAATGAGGAAAAAAACCTCTTATTTGATTTATTACTTTTTTCTTAAGAATTCTTGAAAAACTGCTACTTTTAGCTCGTGCAAATTTAACCATCTCCTCTCAAGCAATTAAAAAAGATATAATTTTAGAAATTAGATTCTAGGGAAATAAATTATAAAATTATATTTCTCATTTAATTTCGAAGAAATCAACAGAATCATAATTGTGTTTAATTACAGTAATAAAACGTAACTGTATGTAGAACGTAATTATATGTAATTAAATTTAATTACAATCATGAGCAATGTAAAAAAATTGAATGATCGCTGTTAATATTTTCGTTTAGAAGAGGCTCCAGATTGGCCATAGAATCTATTATCATTACAATTAAGACCGCGAGCCGCGGGATACCCTATTAAGTCGTAACATTTAACGCGATTGTGCCGGGTAATTTTATCGGAACGAGAATCGGCACAATCAGACGCGTTCCTCGTTCGATCGAGAACGATGGTCCATGTCCACGTGCGGACGGGCAATTTGCACACACGCAGGACGTCGCATTTAGTCAGCGGGCGATTCGACATTCGATTGCGGGTAACCGCCGTGTCTGCGTTGGGAGCTGGATTTCCAAAGACGATTACCAACGCTAAAGCAATTCATTTGCGTGCGACCCCGAAATTAAAGCGAATCGCCTGATGGAGGCCGATGGGGCTCTCGGTCCAACTTCGGGCGCCATCGAATTTAGCTGAGAGACGCACGAAAATCTTGTTTACCTTGCTGGCGATGTGTGCTAGCGCAGGGTGGTAGCCTCGTTAAGACCGCACCCACCTTGTTCCGACGGTATATCCTCGCCGGGAAATGCCGCCGGAAAATGTCGACCCTTTCCCGACACGATCCCGCACATCCCGCGCGAAACGCGTCAACTCTGAAACGCCTTCCGCTATGCTCGGGCGATTTGCCACATGAGTTATCTCGTGTATTATGCGCAGTTTATCGCGTGCGATAAACAGATGGAAGAACATTTTTTTTTTTGAAAAATGGTTGAGGAAGTATTTGTTGCGTGAACATAACAAGAATATCGTTTAAGGATACGTCAATATGTACTTTTTTCAAAATGAAGAAAATGCAATATAAAAGCAAATACAATATAAGAAAATTATAGATTTTTTTTTATGTTGTGTCTATTTGGGAGTATAAAAAGTTTGCCGGCTATTTAGAATCTCGATTGAAAATTATTTTATTGAGAACTGACATGTTTTGTAAAAAGAAAATAAAATGAGAAAATTTTCATTTAAATTATAAAAAATTATATCATTAAATATGAATATTGATTTTGAACTGATTAAACTGGTTTATGTGTAATACTCATTTGAAAAAATAAATAGTAAAAAAGTATAAATTTTAACTTTTTTGCAGATATTATATCTAATATAAACTTTAAGGATGAATGTGTTATCACACAAAGTATCACACAAAAATATAAAACTTGCATAAATTATTCTGTTATTACGTATGTATCACAAATTTGAGCACAATTTTCTTATTAATGAAAGTTACTTAATTTTCTGGTTTAGTTTCTTATATAAAATCGCACTTTATAGTGCAAATTTAATCAGCGTTACGAATTAAATCAGCTTTTTTATTTGTACCAATAAAACTCTAATAAATATTCGCGCAAAATTTGGATTTATTTAAAAATTATTTACCTATAAAATTTCAAGTAAATATCATTATTTTAAACCAATACAAGTCAGATTATTTGTTGTTTCATTTTTTGCAGTTAATCTCAGGGCATATTTATGGTCAAAAGTTTTTAGCTAATATTGACCTGATATTTTTAGCTGATTGTGCAGACAAAATATCTTTAAAAATGAATCACTTTGTTCAATGGACTGTTAGAAAATAAACATAACTGCGAGAGAGAGAGAGAGAGAGAGAGTGTGTATTTGATATTGAAAAAAGAATCTGCACAAAAAAGAAATTGAATAAAATTCGGAATTTTTTCTTTTCTTTGCTTTTTTTCCGAATAATATCAATTTGAAAAAGCTCCGGATTGTTAGTTGAAAAATACGGTTTATCAAGCCTAAACGGTCCCGATTTGCGGTTCGCGATTGAAAGTAACGATTAAACGAGGATTACGTCAATTGTTTCTCGATGTTTCCAAAGCATGCCCTGGAAAAATGGCGGCGTGCAAAATGGAAATTGAGATGGGGATTATATTATGCCGCTCGGATCGGCGCACTTGTAGCGGGAATCAATTTTATTTCCATCCCCGCCTTCGTCCACACCGTCCATACAGCCGAAATATCCACAGGGGAAAGTTCAAATTGGGAAAACACTGTTGGAACCGAGATATCTTTTATTGCGTTATTTTTGATGGACGAGAAAACGCGACGGGCTTGTAGATATCGAGGCTTTCCGACCGGATCGGGAATATCGTCGCTAGAATTTACAGCACTGCATATCAATTTCAATAAAGGATACGTCACGGCGGCTTTGCGGTTATAAAGTGAGCCAAGTACGTAATTCACCTTTAATAAAATAACCGTCAACCGAGGACAACATATTTTCCATGGCTCGTAGCGCAGGAGGATATCCAGAGAAAAGGGGAAGAATGGGAAAAAGATAACAAAAACTGGATGGGAATGACGAATCTATGCAATAATGGTATGGCGATATCTTTTATTGAAATTTGTGATAACTATAATTTCATTATTTCCTGTAAAATCGATATATGAAACGTTACATTCGAACAATCAAGAAATATCTAACTGATAGAATAATTGTCACAGCTAGACTATATATATATGTATATATAGCTGTACACGTATACCAAATTTGCATCGCTCGGTCTGCAATTTGCGAAATTTAACGTCCCTTTTATTGAAAGTGCGCGCGCACTCGCCTATTGGGGCCGATGTCTCGAGTGTATATTAGCTTAATTGAAACGCACCGTTAATATAATTGGTATTGCGTAATTAATGCTGTAAAAACACCGGGTGCGCGAGTATATACCCGCATTTGATATTTTAATTTATGTCCGCCCGCTTTTACGCGGTCGTTTCGTCGCCGACGATCGGAATTATCGCGAATTATGCGAGCTCGAAAACGAGCGAATAAGAATTAACGCCGAGAGACTGTCGACACGATGAAATATAACGAGCACACTGTCTATTCTGTCGATCGGTCTCACCCTGTAAACTGAAATCAACGAAATGTGTTCGAATTTAACGCTGGATTCATCACGTTCGCTGTCACGTAAAACCAAATCTGCTTCGCAGCTTTTGAATTTTTCAAATTTTTTGTTAGTATTTTCAAGAGAGATTCGGCTTAAATTTTGCCCAAAAGGGCATTCTGTTTTAATTCCATGAAATCTAATTTCATCTGCTACGGTTAAGGTTGTTACACGTATTTTTTAATAAAATGAAAAAATTAATTAAAAGGAAAAAATTACAGATTTTTCTATATTACATTTGAAAGTAATATTACTAGTAGAAATAATATTGTTAAGTAATATTACATTTGAAAGTAAAAATTTGATGGTGAAGAGATCCCTGGATAACAAATTATTTCGATAAAAAGTAAATGTTTAAAAAAAAATTAAAGAAAATGAAAATAATAATTAAAATAAAATGACAAAAATTTCACTTAAATTGCGTCACCAAAATCTGGACAAATTTCAATTTAAATTTTCCGCTATATTGTGCCTCCGCCAGAGGTTGTTGGTTTCCGAAAAAGCCTGATGCTTCTAGTAGTCATATTTTCAAAATGGGTTGGGTTGAGAAAAGGATTCTTTCGGAAGGAATACTGTTGAACTTGAAAAGTCTATGACAGGTAGAACACCAGTATTAGGAAGCTATTCTTAACAAAATCGAAGCACATTCAGAAATGAGCTCAAGGAAAATAGCTAGGACATTAAATGTGAATAATTATGTCATCTGAAGAATTTTGAAAGACCAACAGTTATATCCTTATCATGTTCAACGTGTACAGAGACTTTTACCATGCAATTTTCTACAAAGATTAGTTTTTCAATGGATTTTTCAGAGACTAGAAGAAAATTCTCAATTCTCATCTCAAGTTCTCCCGACGAGGCTAACTTCTCTAGAAACACAATTATTAATTTTCATAATAACCATTTATGATGTAAATATAATCCACACGCGATAGTCGAATTTAGGTTCCAACAACAATTTTCATTGAATGTATGGGTTGGTATTGTTGGTGATTTCTTAATTGATTTTTCCTATTTTCTTCCATTAAGACTTGATGGTGCATCATCGGCAATTTCTTAAAGAAGATCTACCTCAACTTTTACAAGAAGTGCCACTCATGACGAGACATTCAATGTGGTTCATGCATGATGGCGCTCCAGAGCACTTTAGTATTACAGTTCGTCAATATTTGGATAGGGTGTACAATAATCGCTGGATAGGTCGAGCAGGAACTCAACCTTGGCCTCCTAAATCATTAGACTTAAATCCTTTGAATTATCTCCTTTGAGGGCATCTGAAATCATTGGTTTATACCACCCCAATTGAGAATGATTTGAAGAATCGAATAGTTGCTTCATGCGAGGCAATACGTAACACACCTGGTAACTTTGAGCGTGTACGTCAATTTTTGAGAAGAAGGCTCGATGGATGTATCATGGCGTAAAGTGAACATTTTCAACAATTCATCTAATTGTTTTATTTCATCAGATGAACTGAAGCCTATTTTTATTTTTCTAATTTTGACTAGTTTTTGACCAGTTCAAGCTATATTTCTTTCAACTAAACAGATTATTTCGGAAACTAAGCCATTTAGGACACATGTTTACATGGACATAATTTTTTACTTGAAATAAACAAAAGAATTGTTCTGTTGAATATGACAACATACTTAACTAACACCCTGTATATCTGATACATTCTTAAACACATATATGTGCAAGATGCGTTGATCCAATTCCTTGTCGCTAAATTCTATGTTGATTTTTGAGGAGAAAAGTTTCTATGGATGATAGAAGGGTTAATGAAATTATAGGCTGACACGTAGGATAATTTCGGCGCGATCGGGAGGACATGTTTGTTGGTACTCACCGACGAACAATTTAGGTGTTTGGCGACCTGCATGGCGTAATTGGCGGCTCCTCTCACTAACGCCCATGGTGAAAGCGCGCTGCCTGACATCAGAACACCTCGATGAAACAGCAGACCTGCAATCGAGCCGCCGATATCACATACTGTGCGTTTCGCAAGGTTTGTTAGAAGCCTCGAATATTAGTAGATTTTTTTCTTTGTAGAATATCAATCAAAGCATAATTCTCTCATTAACGTTATTCTCACTGATAAAATAAATTAATGGTCTCATTGAGACGTTATTAATATTTTACAACACATCTTGCTCGGTACGGAAATGGAAAATAGAAGTATAATTGTATAATTATTAATAATACTTTACGTAAAATCTTTAGCTCTTAAGCATTTCCCGTCTGTTATTATTATTGTTCCGTACAATTCCAGCAACGGTACAGTCTTTATGTTCTTTGTGCGCTAGGAAATGTTCCCGGAAATGTTCTGCATCATAAAAATTCTATATCTTAGAATCACTGCGCGTTTCAAGATGCGATTCCGGAATCCATACGACGCGTGGAATCTCCGTGTCGCACTTTTCGAAAGGACCTGACTTTATCTCGGGATTTACAAATCGTATCTCGTAATACAAAAATGTTTGTTCGCGTAGGAAGAGATTATATATCGCGACGTAGAATTGAATTTCGAGATGATTTCGGGGTCGATTCCCTTCGCGGACGGAACTACGATATTACCTGAGTAAACGAAATACAATCCGAGTTTCAATGCATAGTAACGAATACTCATCTCGACCGCTCGATAGATTTATTTCCAATCAACGACTTCCATTACGAGGTTATCAGTGATTTCCGCTCTAAAGATGAGGGGTAAAACTCGCCGAACATAGCCATATACAAGATGTCTAAACTAGAAAGATGAATGTGCTGCGGTATTGAAAAATACGATATCGAAAAATACTTTTTATAGAGAAAATTTCAGTTGCAATCTGTCTTGTATCAGCATATATTACAAAAATTGCTTCATTATTATCATCTACATTTTTACACCATCATTTCTATGTTAATATTACGTAAAGAGAAAAATTATTAAGTAAATGAATTCTTATTTATTTTCCGACTGCTGAAACATCTTTCTATTTAATTAGTAATTTTAATTTTTTGCACGGAGAAAATGGAGGAAAATAAAATACTAAAAATTCTTTCTCGGTAGTAATAATAAAATGTAGTATATCTACAACAAAGAGTCGAGCAGAAGCTCATTAGTCATTAATTTTCTCATCACACGTCGCAAAATTGGGCATTACGTAAGACATGAATAGACAAGAGAGAAGAGAGAAAGAGAGAGAGAGAGAGAGAGAGAGAGAGAGAGAGAGAAAACACGGTTTGTAACGCGAAGAAAATTAAGGCGGCAGAGCGAATATGATGCTACATAGTTTCGTCGTGTTAGTTTGTCTATTATTTAATACAGAAGACCGGGATAAGTCGCTTAATCCCAATTTTGTGAGTCGTTAATCTTGATATCTCGAGGAGACGAGAGATTCTATATAGATACTATATATACGTACCAGTTCTCAACATATACAATATTAATCAAGATATATAAAAACATTTCTTTATTTATTATTTGTAATTAATTTATAACAGATAGCTTTTGTTTTAATTATTTTTATATTATTATTTCATTAATTATTTATTACATTATATTTTATATTTGTGTTTATCATTCTCAATATTGTTATTACTAAATTTTTCATTTACTTATTCTTAATTATATATAATTATATATTATTAATTTGCACGCAACATGAAAAAAGTTTAGTGCTTTATTTCCAATTTGTTGTGTAGTCATATTACAGTTTTATGACACTTTGTATTGTATAAGAAAAGTTTGTTTAATATTTAATAAATTTCCTCGTATCACAGTATATTCTTGTAGTATTTGCATATTCAAGCGAGCGAAAATAAAATAAAAAGTGATATTTTTCCGTCACAAATGTGTAACTTGGTCGGTCAATCATCTTGATATTCGACGAAATGTCTTCGAGAGTGATGTTATTCCGATACACGTCGACGTCTGATTCGCTCTCATTCATTTAGCGAAGGAGATACTAGGGTAAACTCTGAATATCCTGGCAGCATCCTCGATGTATTTCCGACATTACAGAATCAAGATGGCCTCGTTCTTCCGATATCCGTCGTCGTCGAGAGGACGACACCGAACGATAAGATGATGTCGAAGCTCGCGACATTAAAGGACTATTAAAGGATTATCGCTGACTCAAATTCCGTTGCGTTACTTGGATTTAATGGCAGGTCTCTATAATACCCAAGGATTAATTAATTCCTTCGAGGGAACAAGATCCCAGGAGCCAAGCGTTCGACAAATTAAAGCTGTAGGATCAAAGGAAAGGAGGAACTGAAATCCGAATATAACGATTTAAAGAAAAAAAAAGAGAGAAATTGAGATTCATAAGAATCGAAAAATCAAGAAAGTTAAGATGCAGGATGAAATCGAGAAATTGAAAAATCGTGAGATCTTAGGATTTGAAGAAGTTAAGGTCCGAAGATTCGAGCATATAAATTATTCAAGATAGAATCAAAGAAGATGGGAAACTATATAAGAAATAGAAAATTTCGGGATTTGTTAAAGCAGGGTTACAAGATATGAAGAAATGAGATGCACATATTTAATGAAAGCTAACAGACAAATGGATAATAAAAATCCAGATGAATTACGGAAATTTGAATTAGAAAAAAATCGAAGAATTTAATTATTTCAAATTTATTATTTCCAAAATACTAAAATACCACAGACAGTTTTAAATTCAACAGTTAAAACGAGAAATTAAAAGAATTTTCAGAAAAATTTTAAGATACATGTGTCTAACACAGTGTGAGAGAAAATTTAAACTTTATTATTCTTCATTATTTATCGCCGAATTGCGGTCAGTTTTTGTGGGAAAATAGCAGCTCATAAGGAAGAGATACGATATAATTTTTTAGCTGAATATCGCTATTATTCTTCGTCGTATTCTTCGACGAGTCACGTAATACTGGCTCGAGTTTATCAGTTCGAGGAGACAAAAAACAGAGTATTGCAATCTGTTTCGGAACCGCAAAGCTTATCGTCGGAGGACCTTCTGGATAATAATTCACTACAGCTGTGAGTTGTCAATGGTGGTGGGGCCAGCTGATTCCTCTATAATTTATGGCGCCTGGTAAACCACCCCATTATTCCTAGCTTCTCCGTATCATTGTCTCGTGCGGCTTCTCGCTCTTCGACCTCTACCCTTCTGGTGCCCCTCTTGCGCTCTACCGTTTCTACGTGACACTATCTGTTTCCTTGCAACGCGACAAGAGAAACAACTTTCTATGGGTTGGTCTAAGACAATAAACTGTTACAAGAACATTTCAATACAAGTATCCAAAAGCTAACGAACTTTCGAAAATACATTTTACTTTTTCCAAATAAAGTTATACAATATTCTGTTACAGTCTTGTGTTCTGATATCCTGCAGAACACAAATATATTACCAGTAATATGTCAATACTTTAATTTTTTACTCAATATAAATTTAAGTAGGAAATTATATATAACATTGGTGTAATGTTACTATTAATTTGTTTTTTGCGAAACATATTAAATGTATTTCACAAGTATGCAGATTGCATTTTCCGTAAATCTCGGTCAATTTTGAGTTAATTTTTGTTCATCAAAAATTTTTACTATTTATTTTATAGTTAATATTACTTTTAGCTTTTTATTTGTATTATTACAAAGTTCGTTTTATTACGTAAATCCTTTTACACACATATTCTGGTAATTATTCTTGTATCGTAGGATATAACTGTCATCTTTCGACGAGTATTACACTGGAAATCTATGGCCTTCTTTCCTGACGATTGATTATTACGATCGAAAAAATAGTATTCTCTATAAAAAATTAGATCTGGCTCTCTTTTGTGGGAGATTCGTTTATGAAACTTGAGAAAATTGATTTATCAAAATTTAAAGCGGCTAGTCGGAGATTTTTCTATCAGAAAGTCAGAGATTCGTGATTTAAAAAACCGGCGTCTTCGACTGAAAACCAGAGAGATGGTAACTTTGCTACAAATGTGAGCTGAAAGCGTAACTCACCATCAGGAACCGCGTGGCTGGTCATCAGGAAGTTCACGCAAGCGGCGCCGGTACCGTGTCCTACCAGCGTGACGTTTTTGGGATCGCCCCCAAAATAAGCGATGTTCTCCTGTACCCAGTGTAACGCTGCGATCTGGTCCATCAGACCGTAATTCGCTGGCGAGCGTAAGTGCGAGTCTGTGTTGGCGTTTAGAAAGCCTGCAATCAAAACAAGTACCGCTTATAGCCAGTGCAATGCTCCTGGTGTCCATTATCGACGGTTACGGCTAGTATAACATCGCCGTGATCACACCGGAATTACCGTCGATGGGCTTAACTTCAATCGTCGCATGTCGTGGACCATCAAATGACAGATGAGATAAACATGGGAACGAAATTGAGATTAGTCATGTACGAATGGGAAAAGTGAGAGGAAAAGGGAAATATAGAGGTGTAATTTCACTCATTAATGATTTCTAGAGATATATTTAGAGATATAATTGTGTTTAATCGTTTAATAAATTTAGGTACATCGTTATTAATTATAATAAATAGTCGATAGTTTTATAAATTGGTTATGTGAAACAAATTTCTTTCCGAATCTTAAAGATTATTAGCAAATTATTTTTATTTATAATGATTAATAACATTAAGGGACAAATTTTGATCAGTTTTTGTTTCTCAATATGTAATGGGTGTTTTTCTTGTAGGACTTTTTTTCCAATTTTTGCGTTTGAAATTACAATATGTTTTAGAAATTCCAATACACAATTTAAGTTGTTACGCTAAACTTAATTTACAGTCTGCCTGAAATATTAATTGATTTTTGCATCTGTTATGTGAATTATTTGGACTACTAGGAACCGCGCGACGAGCGCAACCCTCCCGCGTGAAAGAGCTAAATCGCTACGGGATGCAGAGATTGGCTCTGGCGAGCAGCGGGTATGATTTAGTGTTCAGACGCGTATCACGTCCTACTTTGTGTATCGTTTTGCTGAGCGAGATATCGCTATCAATTGGCGGAGTCGAGGTGATATTTATGACGGCCGGATGGCGCCATTGGCGACAGTCTTACCCGATTTGTCGGGTTCAGCATTGTCATGATACGCAAACTGTTTCGACTTCGTCCTCGTCGCTTCCGTTTCCGTCAAATAAATCTGGATTCGTAAATCTGCCAGCCGTCCAGGCTTGTGTATTTATTCCCGTATTTGTTCCATCGGGGTTTCGTAGTACCTTACGGTTAAATACTGAAACATCAATTTCGCGATACGAAGAAATTTCGACCTACGCGCTCTGAATAATAACGAGATGATTACTTTTCATTGAGTACTTTTCATTGTATTGTAATTGTGTGTACGATAATTGTGGGCTATTTTCTTCTTTCAGATCTAATTATAGACCACAGGAACATAGATGGAATCATAGATTTTTATATTCCCATATAGTAAAAAATAAATATCTCTCTCTTTTGGCGATAATTATTCTTTAATTATTGAATTAATAATTTAGACGAAACCAGGAATTACCAACAGTTAGCCATGTAGTCGATTAGTTCCAATCTCTTTTAATACAGATAGAAGAAGAAATCAGATTAACGCTAAACGAATCAGGTCCGACCCTTCAGGGGCTTTCCATCTTTTCCTTCTTTTCATTCGATCGAATTAAATCGCGAGCGATGATTGTTGTTGTTGGCAAGTTCGGACGTGGTAATTCACCACTGCCATATCTGGTAGGTATGTTTCCCTCGCAGTCGTCGTATGAAATGAAACGCCAGGCCATTAAATTATCCATCATATTTACCCGCCGACATACTGGAGATTGTTCTTCGCGGAGCTAAGAGGATTATTCCCATTATGAGCCGCGTGTATATACTTGCCAGTGCTCATTAATTTTAGGGCACTCGGTGCCTTAACAAGGGAGGCGTTACTGTCGCCAGGATCTAGGTCAACGATGTTGCGCCGACTGTTTCCCACCGGTTTTACCAAATCGATAATTTGGAAAGCTATGTTGAGTGGAAAAACGCCCAACCTTTCCCCTTTCTAAATTTCTTTATAGGATTAGGTAGGACCACGTGGAATTTTATAAGATTAAATAGGATTTAGGATTTAGGATTTCCTGCAGATTATTTCGTAAATATTCATCTAATTGAATCATCGTCTATAGGGAAATATTTGTTCCTTTTTTATTTTTTTTTATTTTGAATTCTTTCGGATTGCTAACCGGTTTCTTAAAATTTTTCATACGACTGCTAATATATAGGATGTCGCCGTGTTATTTTCAAGAATTTTTATATTTTTACAAATAGAATTGCAATACTGGTTTATTAAAATAGTCTTCTCATAAATAAGGAAGAAATAGTTTTTCCGATAATTTTATCCATAGACCTTTCACAAATTGTGTCAATTAATTTTAAGGATTTTCAAGTTAAAAAATAAAATAAATACACAAAAAAAAATAGATATAAAAATCTATATAAAATTACGTCGGGATCATTATTTTGGGAGTCGATTTAAAGATGGACATGCTAAATAAACGTTTCAACTTTTAATCTTTATCTCATTGTTTGTTGTTAGCCGGCATGTTAAATTTCATAATTAATTTATTAATATAATTTTTTTTACTTATCTACCAATTTTATACGTAAAATTTCTGGCTCGTAGCTCTTTTTCTTTTTTCTTTTAACTTGTTTTTTAAATTATTGAGCCATTATACTATTATAAATTTAATTTTTAATCTTAATCTTTAATTCAGTTTAATTTTATTCTTCGAGACTACATTTCATGGTATTGATTTCCGCCATTCCATAACCAATTAATTCTAAATAATATTAATTTGATTGTATTGTTAAATATAGTGGAATATCTTTCTATTTTTACTTTGAAGTAGTTATCTGATTTTTTTCCACCCGTTAACGATCATCTGGAATATTTTTACATCCCAATTAAAATCACATTGTTAACAACATATTGTATGTTATTGTTTATTTCCCATTTATTAGTATTTGAAAATATTATGGATATGAATTCATAACAATAATTTTCTGCAACTAAAGATTAAATAAAAATGGAATAAGCATATTAAGTAGTTTATTATGAAAGTATTTATAAAAAATAAGGAATTGCACATTTAAAGATTCGTAAAGAATAGTTATTAAAAAAGAAGGAAAATCTGTTAAATAATATCTATACTAATAAATAATATTTTACAATTCATATTTTTTCGTCGTAAAAAGAGATTTAAAAACATCCGAAGAAGCTATTCCAGAGTTAAATTGTTTATGATACGATTATTGTCTAAAAATTTTGCAGAGAATATTCGTATCTTTTACTTTTCCTTATCTTCCTTTGGGCTTTTTATCTCTTAAAGTTTTATAGGAGATTGAGTTCTCACCGCTTGTTGTATCCACCTCCTAAGACTTTTATTCAATAAGACGTTAGTGACGCAATCTGATATCGATCGGATTGTTGGGATTGTGATTTTCGTACCTCCTTCAGGTCTCTCTTTGAATTTTTGTGACGTTGAATTCCTGTAGGATTAGAATCTTCCGAGACTTTGGTGTAATGGGACGTTTGCATCGTCTCGTACAATCTTTTCCATCTTATGGCTGGTGGCGTCTTCTCGTCTACGCTTCCAACCCTCGGGCCATGTCTGGTCCGATCCAATAACGATTCTTCGCGCTTTACGTCGAAAAGAGGAAAAAACGCACAAAGCTCTTTCGCATGCGTTCACACGCACCAGAGAGGTGCGAGAACATGAAAGCGGAATAGAAATAAAGCACCGGTCATGTCCCATTTGATATTCAACCTCCGGCGTATCTGTCGCGCTGCGCTTCCGCGTCTCCTATTCTTCTCGTTACAATGGAACTGCTGAACGCTATTCGTTGATTTAAATTTTCCGGTACACGCTGGTATACACGCGCGTGGGTGGAAGGGAATAGGGCTCGGTGGATATCGCCAGTCGGCGCGGCGCTCACAAAGCGTCGCATCATTTTTCGAAACGAAGAAAAATGGGGGGAAAAAACGGAGGCGCGCGAGAAAAAAAAACTACGGCCGTTGCGGAGTGGAATTTCCTAGGCGTTGCCATTTTATTCCGATCCCCTCTGCGGTTGTTTTCTCGCGGCTCTTTTTGTTTTTCATTTCACTATCGACAGAATCGAATTCCAGAATTTCGATTTACTATTTGCTGTCATCGTGTACCATTTTTCGAATTCATTTTTTTATGAGAAATACCCTTTAATGCTACTTCTCTCATTATTTTTTTTCCACGCTTTTCTTAATAGGTACATAAATTAGCTTTTTAGCGTCTGATAGTATCTTACAAAAACTGTAAGATTAACTAACAATTGAATCTCTTAAGATTCCTGTTCACCACTACTATCTCATATAAATTATAACGTCAAAAATGAGAAAATATACGATAAAAATTCTTGTAAAATATGTTAATATTAGGTGTTGGAATTAATTCGTAGCGTTTTACAAGTGATGGGAAGTACTTTCATTAATGTATTTTTTAATGCTCATGTGAAATAAATAACATTCTTTCATTAAAAACGCTACGAATTAATTCCAACACCTAATATAAATACGTTCAATAAAACAATATTTATAAATTATAATTGGTAGAACCCACTTGTAAAATACATTTGCAAACTTCTTGTTTCGTTAATTAATAAGTAAATCTGATGGAATTGTGCACAATTAAAAATGAAATGGGACATGTTCACAACTATGATCGCGATTAATAATACATACAGAAATAAAAAGCTGGTTTTCAGCATATTTTGTAATCTGTAATGTTGTTTTATTGAAAAATACTTTTATTCGAATATATATTGTAAGAATTTCTATTGTGTGTTTTCTCACTTCTAATGACACAATCTGAGATAATAATGGTGAGTGAACAGGAGTCTTAAAGTAATTTAATAACAAGTCCAAATCCAAAGCATCGGTTTTTCAAGTCTTTAAATTTTTCCCTCTGCTAGAATTTTTAATTTCGTGATTTCTAATTCTCCTTCGTTGAAATCTTAAAGCAAGAGGATTTTAAGACACCCTGTATGCAACGAAGGTGATGGACGAGAACGGCGGAGTTTGCTGTCGCGTCGACGAACAGGATGAGTAAGACAGAGAGAAAGAGTGAGAGAGAGAGAGAGGGGGGAGAAGGTGAGAAGGATGGAGGGAAAGGGTGGAGTCAAGAATTTAGTTTGGTGAAACGGAAGACCTGGCCGTAATGAGTTTCCTATTAGATTTGGTTGCCCGGGTTGCCAGGCAACAACCCAGGTCGCCGGAACTTGCAATCCCCGTAGCCAAGTTCTCACCATCGCTTCTTCATGTTCTTCTACTTTTTCTGCGGCTTCTTACCTGTCGATGTGCGAACGTCGCACGTCAAACGTCACAAAGTAACAAATTCTGTTTAATGGCGCTTTGGCGTAATGCGTGGGATCGTGGTAATTTGCATCTTGAACAGACGAGTGTTTTGAACTAATTGACCGGTTTCAAGGACTGGTTTCATCAACACCGACTTCGGTTGGTCAGCCCTTTCGCAATCGTAGTCTCTAGTCTGAACGTTGCGAATAGAGCAGGAAAATTGAGTAAACACACTTAGCGTTAAGTGACGTTGGTGTAACCGGCTCTAAATAGCTAATGAGCTACGGTCGACTGGCTCGTTTCAAACCTTAACTGCTGCGAGGTAATGTTTCACACCATTAAGCGAACAGCTAACATATGTGATTTATCTGAGTTCCGAACAGTTTGCAAAAGTTATATCTGACTCAGCAATCGAGATTAATTATCGAGGTTTAATGCAAAAGGGAAGGAATGCATGTAGAAACTAAGAAATGTTGAATACATAAGAAATTTAAGAGATTGGCGATCCACAGTGGAGATAAAGAATTTGGATGTAAATTACGTATCAATCCGTAAATTAGAATAGTAGTTTTTAAAGAACTTATAAAGAGAGGGTCCCTCCAAGTAGTGTACACATAGATTTTGAATAACTAACTTTAAATACATCTTAGTACCCTCAACTTTAATGTTCCTTTTATTTTTATTTTATTTTTCTTTTTCTTTTTATTATGCTTAATATACAAATGTTTAATATATGATTATTCTCTTTGTATCTTTTATTCTATTGATCCAAACAGTTGTATACTGTTTGTAATTTTCACTGCTGATGAAAACTATGTAATACGGTTGAAACGTTCGATATTGTTGGAATTGTTCTACATATATACAGTTAACCTCTCCTGATTATTTTTATTTTCCACTAATTATAATTCTTCCTTACGTATTGGTTGCGGTAGAGAGAGCAAGCATTGTGCAGCGAGCAAGGAATTTTTTTTATTTATTATATGACCTCTCTTGCTTCATTTGATTATTTGGTTCATTTAACGTTAGTCGAGCAGAAACTAATTTTTTTTTTCGATACGCAAGGCGCACGAGAAACTTTTGTCGCAAATTCCTCGCGAATACTTGAATATTGAGTCGTGCCACTTGCTTATATGAATTAATTGAAGTAAGTAGTAAAACATATTTAAAGTCGGACGAAATCCGCGTGTACCCTACTGTTTTTCTTGTTAGAAATTGAAAATTTTATAAGACGAATCGATATAAAAAAAAAAAAAGATTCGAAGGAAATTAATACTTAGACGTAAGAGTTTAATTTAATTAATCGATCCCGAAAGCTGGAATTCATTATTCAAAAGTTTAAGAAAATAGGAAATTGTTTTAAGAATTCAAAATGAACACGCCTACAACTTGGGGATTGAATTTCCAATTTCAAGCGTCTATTTACATTCCAAGGATAGACGAAGATACAGTTCTCAACACAATTCTCGAGCATCTAAGATTTCCAGGTGCAAAAAAGTAGGAGATTTGGCTCTCCTGAAAATCCGGGATTCCAGGACTGGAGGGATCTAGGTGTCACTGAATTGGGATCGAAGGCATCTGTCATGACTTACCCAGAATACCGAGTCTATAGTTGATGGTGACGACGACGACGCCTCCGTAACTTGCCAGGACGCTGCCGTCGTAAGGATTTCCACTGCTCCATTCGTAGCTTTCGCCATGCACGAACACAATCACAGGATACCTTCTGCCGCCACCGTCCCTCGCGCCAGCTGTAATCAATAAAATTATCCTGTGATCGATCGACAGTCTCGACACCTGATAGTTCACGTCTCACGGCTTTAAAAGGTCATTTTTCAGTCTTTTAAGGTTCTACGAAGTTTTGACAGTCGGGTAAAGAATTACCATGTCCTGAAGAAATGCAAACTTTACATATCAGCAATCGAACGGTCATATCCTTTAAGTCGTAAATTATCGCGTATATTTGAAAATGCGCAATTTGCAAATAGCTGGTGATAAAAACAGAATATATTTGAAAAATTCAAATGCACAGGAAAGAATTAGAATTCCGTTCGAGTTTCGTCGACAAATAAATACATGCGCAACAAATCAATAAATAACATTTATTGATCGCTCGACAAAATTTAATTTTTCTTATGTTAAATTAATATATGATAGGGCATTTCCCATCGTATTTTTTTGCGCTGATGTGTTTCAAATTTGTTTGCCAAATGAGGAGAGCAGAGTTTATGAATATAACATGCATTTAAAAATGTCTTGTCTCTTCTGCTTAGACATAAATAAATGATTCATAGGAAATAGCTACTGAATTTAACATGATTTTATTCACAATCTTTTATAAAACTTTAAACCAAAATAAATCATTTTAATTAAGAAAAAGGCTATGCGACGAATTGTTGTTAATAAAATATATAAGTTTTTAAAAAGAGATATATTGATCAACTTCAAAAAGTTGAAGTTTGTAGAATAAATTCTAACTCATTTTTTAAATCAGCTTCAAAAGATACACAAGAGAATCAGTCAAAAAATTATTTATTTAATAAAATCATTGTCAAATAATGTAACTGCTATGAATTGATCGATACACATAACAAAAGTAAAAGTAGTAAAATGTTATATTTAAAAATAAGTATTTAATAATAAATAAAAATCAGTGGTAGATTTGTAACTTAATCTATAATATTATCTTAAAAATGTACATATGTTAAGTATATAATACGCGAAGGATTTCGATGCTCATTCGAGTTCTACACCTAATGGACAAGCTGTGCGTGTTGGGCGACGTGTCGCCTATCGCTTTTGATGTAATTAAAACAAGCGGCAGCGACGGCGGTGACTCGTACACACGAAAGGGGTGCGTCAATCTGATTTGCCATGGTAATGCCGGAAGGGTGAACACGCGAGGGTGATCGCTGCGGCCAGACCGAGCACCGGTCATAATTCAACAAATCACGCGTCATCATCCTCGCGATAACGGCCCGCATCACGATCACCCTGTTGCCTTCTACATCCCTTCCTAAATCCTCGTCAAAATGCAACGATCCCACGACAAGTCTTATCGATTAGTTTGTAACCACTACTTAGGATTTTTTTAATAATACTTTTAATAATTTTTATATTTCTGGATTTAGCTTGATTATTAAAAAAATATATTTGGATTAATTTCGTGTGTTCTTCTTCTCATTTTAACGGTAACCGCAATTTAAAATTTATATATAATCTCAGAGTTGGCTTTATACAGTCTCCCGATTTGAAATATTAAACTGCAACAAATATTAAATTAAGGCTCGACAAAATTTAATTTGATTTAATTTAATTTCTTCCTTTTAAGATTTATTTTCTAGAATTCTTTAAAAACAATTTAAGGTAATAACTCTTTTTCGCAAGATATTATGTAAGAAACGAGATTTTGATGTTCATTTGCACTCTTGAGAGTTAATTTGCGAAACGAATCTTACAAGAATGAAGCGTGTCGCTGAAAATGGACGGCATCATGTGATTAAGGGAGTAAACGGCCGCTTGATTGACCGGTCGTGCTAATTAAGTGACCGTCCAGAACGATGATGATTCGGTAGCCAAATCAATTAATGGACCGCAACTACGCCGGCTAATTATTATTTTCATTACCGTCCTTGTAGCTCCTCACGTGCTTCCTAATTGGCGCCTCCACCGATTGCTCGAAATACACGTCCCCAGATACATGTTATCCCATGTTAAAGTTCATTTTATACGGCTATAGGAATTCACAGGAGAATTCTATTACTAATTATCTACATGTAACATCCGAAGTGCTGAAAGTGCTGAAAATGCTGAAAGTGTTGAAACTAACTAATTTCTTGCAATTCTTTTTGAATTTCTTAAAATTCCTGTTCATTCATCATTACTATCTCAGTTTGTGATGTCAGGTCAGAATTAGCGAAAAATATATAATATTATAAAAATTGCAAAATATATTAATATGAAATATTATATGTATTTTAATAAAATAATATTTACAATCGACAGAACCGCATGTAAAATATACTGGAAATTTCCTTTTATGTCGTTAACTGATAAATAATCATATCCCCGAAATGAATTATTCATAAAAAACTAAATGAGTTGTGTTTACAGTTATAACAAATTGTCAAAATAATATAGAAATAAATATGTTTTAATTTTTTTCAAAACAAGAAGATGGTTTTTGTATAAGTTTCTTTTATCGATTGTAAATTTTATTTTTATTGAAAAATATTTCTCTTCAAATATAATTTGCAAGAATTTTTATTGTGTGTTTTCTGGCTTGTATGACGTACAATCAGAAGTAATAGTGAATGAATAGGAGTCTTTAATATTTACAATATATTTTTCTTTCTTTCGTATAAAACAAATTAATAAAATAAAGAATAAAGTTTGCTTTGATATTTCTAAATATTATCAACATAACTGTTTATCAATATTATATATATTAATATATTATATATTAATATATTAATATTATATATATTAAGTTTTGTATAAATTATAATTTACAAATCTTTAAGAGTTTTTTTAATGCCTGTCTCCACTAATGTATGTAGATTAACTTTAATCTCGATTGATGAATTTACTTTTTATCTTTTATAATTCTTAGAACTAAGAAAAGAAGAGTAAATTGAATTGAGATTAAAGTTAATCTACATCTCTCTGGTGAAAATGGGCATAAAAGTAGAAAAGTTTAATAATATCCGGCGTTTTAAGGTTTGGAGAGCAAAAAATACGAGAATCCAAAATTTACGATATTTGAGAATAAAAATTGGAATCGGAGATAAGAAGATCTAACAATGCGAAAGGGAAAATACGTGCGGTTTATCTGGCAAACGCCAATTTTCGATATCAAATCCGTGAATCCGGAATTCGGAGTATTGAAGGATTTCGCAATCGCAGCTCTGCATTTCTCGTAAACAAAGAATAAGAATCTCATTTCCCCGTTGCGGAAGGGAAAATTGGGATTCCAACTTATCCGGCCTCGTGGCGGCCGCGATACATTATTTCAGCCGTGAATAAATTTACAAGCGCCCTGTCAATATTTGATGCGATCCACAAACAATTTGCTGGGGCGCCTCTAACGGACTTTACATATTCATAAAGCGGTGCTCCGTAGTTTGATATCGTGGATGGTAAACGAGAACTACCTACGTTCCCGTTAGATCGCTTTATTTTGCAAACTCGATATTGCATCCGCCTTCTTAGTAACGCTTCCTTTAATCCTTTTGGATTTGGCAAATACCGCTAACGGATAAAATCTGATGCACTTACGCAGAAATAAAAAAAATTGTATCTTTCCTAATATTGTATTTTCTAGCTCGACTTTGTCATCAAGATTTAATTTTAATTCTTATTGTCATTCTCGTACTATTTGAAAATACAAGAGCATCAAAGGAGAAAATTTATTTAATTAAAATATGGCTTCAATTTTTTTCAATTAATCAGATTAAATAAATCGAAATTTTGTTAAATTTAGATTTTCACTGTTACAATATTTGATATCCTAAATTGAACGGATTTAAAAAATAAAATTTCCATTAAATTCCAATAAGTTATATACATAAATATGACACACTGAAAAAAAATCTTAATTTTAAAGAAATATTTCTTTGCTCGTATTAAAAAAAATTATTTCGGACATTCGTATATATAAAATAATCCCCCCTAAATTAATTGAAGAACTTATTGCGAGAGAAATTACCTCAGCCAGGATTCGAATCTGGGAGAAGAATCTGGGAATCTCTCGACTTTCGAATGTTTCAGCGCGCAATCACATCTGAGACAATTATATTTAAATTAAGAATATACATATATTGTATTCCTAACATCTAACTTTGACCGATTATTAGCGTTCTCTATCATATTTATGTATAATAATGCATGTCATTTACACGATCGTACTTATTCCAATAAGTTATTTCTATGCAATATTATAAATATGCGAATACTAAATGTTCGTTTACCATGATAATTAGAAGAATATTTGTTTTCTTACAAATTTCTTTTTTTCTAACTTAATCTTTAATCTTATTTTTAACTCTTCGACTATATTTCGTTCTTTTGAAATATTACATATCGACAGACAAAAAGGAAAGTAAGAAAGAAAATACACAGAGAGAGAGAGGAGAGGGAAGGAGAGGGAGAGAAAGAGAGCTGAAAAAGGTAAGGTTAACATCGGGATAAACCTGCACTATAATGCGCAGCAAGGTCGGATGCAACTGCAGTGCAGCGCACTTTGTCGCATCGTCCTGTGAGTTACAACGATACAGGCAGGATTACGGTGTACAGATAAGGATGACGACGGTGCGGTTATCACGGCTGCATTCATTGCTTGTATTCAGAGTAGAATCGCCGCGGTAAAAGCTTGCATACAGTCCAAGAGCGACGTGCACGCTGGATACGCTCGTCTTATTAGAGACGTCCTCATGACTGCTCTATGTGGCCACTCAGGACAACGACGTTTATCGTCCTCATAAATCTTATCATTTTCGTTCTCCCGAATTCCTTTGCCGTATAATTGTTTGCTTTAGGTAAAGAGAACCTGACAACTTGTACAGATAGAAAAGTTATTTACTAATTCGAGAAACAAGATAGAAATTGAAAGATTAAGATACAGTAAAGGAGACAATGAGAAGATTTTAGAATGAATATATATGAATGAAAATTAAATAATTTCATAAAGGATGTGAGCAAAAGAATGAGAATTAAATTGAAAATAAACTGATTTAATAGTAAAAAGAGGATTCAACAATGAATATTAATTTTAAATATTCGAGTTACAATCAAAAGTTGAATAATTTTATAACTTAATACAGTAGAAAGCGTTTTTATTTGTGTTATAAACGATCCATTAAAGTTCTCATTATTTTGTATTGAATTTTTAATATATTTGTATTAATTTAACATAATATGTCATTGTCATTTGAATATTTTGGATTAAGTTGATATTTAATCTGTCTTGCGTTAAAATACACAATTTATGGGTAAGTGAACAAATAAAAATAATGATTTTAAAACGTAACTGAGGTAAATGAATAAAATGTGTTAACATATTAGAAATGTTAAATTTCGAACATGTTAATTTAACATATTTTCAATATTAATTTTAATGTAGAAATGTGATTGCTTAAAAATTGTGTTGCGTTCTTTGTATTAATTTTTTACATAATATTTGTGTTCTTTCCAACATATTTATCTCGTGTTAAATTAACACAAAAATTTGAGTGGACTGTTTGGAACATGTAAAATGTGTTAAATTAAACAAATTTTTGAACGGTAAAGATTTTGAGCCAATCTGAGAATTTCGATTCAAGTATTCTCAAATTCAACGATCATAAACGCAGCTTTTGGTTTAAACTCGTTCCGGCTGCTATGCTAGGTCCTTCACGAGTAAATTCTCCTTCATATCGGCTTAACCATCTCCTTGATTCTGTCGATATAGATTCTATCATTTTCTGAATTGACGCGCTCCAATATGTACGAATGGATTTTAAATCGACGAGAAAAAAATGATATTTTTTGCCGCTTTTGCATCTCATTTTTTGACGCATCTCCGCGTTGGGACTACCAATTTTTTTGGACTGGTTGGAATATCGAGAGCGTTACATCATAAAAATGTCGTTAAAAGTTTTTTATTGCGTCATTATTTTCTTTAATCGAAAAATTCTAGATGGAAAATTTCCAGAACAAGAGAAATCGGTAGCGTTGGTGGACGTTGACATGAACATAGCCTATTTTTATGCTCGACGATGCCACGTTTCTTGTTAAAAAAACATATTTAAAAAATTCTCAATACAATTTTTTAGTGTTTTAATTTATTTTTGTCCGCGAGCTTTCTTCTCCGTAATTTCGAATAGACTTGTTCGCACTCTTTTACATTCTCTTGCGTAATGCCTCCAATCCTCCATTCTCTGTCATTTGGTGTAGACGTCGCGATATTTAAACAGAAATAACACCGTGAAATTCTGTTTAATGCGTTAACTACGTGTTCGGTCATAAGTCCGACACGGGAATCGGTTCTCTTATCCGGCGAACAATCTTGAACTACTTTACATGTCCCTTTAGCCACCTCTTACGCCTGCGAGAGGGTGAGGGAGTCTCCATTTCCAGAATCTGTTTTAAAGGTATTCTAGTGGAGAAACAGGTCGGAAGAATGGAAAAAATGAGAGAATCATTTAAGATTTTCGTACTTTTCGGATTTTCAATCCCTGCAAGCGCCGATAAGGAGCGCATAAACGAGCATAAATGAGTTCCACCGTCGCATCGGTCGAGATTTTCGCGTCGTAAAAATTTTGCTGCTAGATATGTAAAAAACACTGCGACGCTTTTTTTTTCGTTCATTCGTTCGTTCATTCGGTGTTCGTGTAATCGGCCGCATTATATGCGCCCTCGTCCCGAACAGTTGGCGGATAATTTCGAGCAGCCCGAGGGAAGTTTTGCCATTATCTCGAACGAGATTTTTCGAGCGCAACTGTAGGGATTGTGATTAAATAGTTATAGGAAAGAATAGAATGTACTTTTTTCTATGGAAACACAACAAGAGAGAAATCAAAAAAGTCAAATTCCGTCCAAATATAATTTTTTTTCTATTCTCATACAAAATAGATAATTTTGTAACAAATTTTAATTTTTGCAAATTTAAATTTGACAACATCAAACTCTTCATGTTTCATAAACTTTCAGAATACCTTATACCATTAAAATCTAATTTAAAAAAATCTTTTATTGCAATATTTAATATTGTAAATTGAAATTTCTTGTCAGCAAAGTTTAATTAAGAATCTTATTGCCATACTATTTGATATTTCAAAAGATTAAAAAAAAATTTTGTTTGAAAAGTACTGTCCCTTTTTTTTTTTAGGTACGTTGGAAAAAATTTTAGATTTTCAAAATGATTACAAAAAAATATTTTCTAGTTCAGGTTGAGTCAAAAGATGCGGCAACAGTTGCCAGAGGGAACAATCAATAGTCGGAGACAATCGTGATGTAACGTGACGAATTCAGAGCAGTCAGTAAATTTTCTAGGCAAATGGAGTAACGCTAGAACTGTCTTGTTTCCTTTCCTATTAAATTTAGACATTTTATTATTAAGGAAAGAATTTTTTGACATATTTCGACTAGGAGCTTATCGAATCGATGCGAATGCCAATTTAAAAATAAACTAAAAATGAGAAATTGCTCGATAAAGGCTTGAAGCTATTCTGCGCAACAACTTTCTTTATTCGCGGTCCGCAAAAGCTTTCGTTGTTAATGATATTTCGTTAATTAGAATCGGTAATATTAAAGTCCCATTTAAATTCTAATTAAAAATCTTTTTAATGTTCCCGATTAAAAGGGATTTTAGTAGACTGCGTCGTTAGACGATAATTGCGTCGTAAATTTTTTTAAAATCACGTTCTTATTTTGCGTAACAAGATGCAGATGACAGTTCATATAATCAAATAATAAAAAATTGGTAAAGACTGCATTGTCCTTTCTCTGTAAAAGGACAAAATAAGAGAACAATGGGAAGAATTTTATGTTTTTTGAATGGGATACAAGATAGAAAAGCAATAAATGGTATTATATAACCGAATGAAAATAAATAAATGATAAATATGTACAGTGAGTGTAAAAAGTATTCTTACAAGGCAAAGTAAAAAAAAGCCTTATCTGTAAAAAATAAGTATTAATTAGTAATTTTACATAATGAGTAAGTTCTGTTCTAATATAAACAATAAAATTTTCTGTTTCTGATCTTAAAAGCTAAATTTCTAGATTGTACGAATATATTTTGTGCGTCCAACTAATACAATTTTTCACGTTGTTTATTTTTAAGATAATGTATTTTATTCAATTATTTATTACATCTTTTTAGGTAAAATAATTCTGAGAAATATATAGTTTATTTTATTCTTTATAAATAAACTGCTAATTAATGTTTACTTTTTAAAAATACGGTTTTCTTAAAGATATCTTCTTCTATACAAATATTTTTTGCATTCACTGTGTTATATACACAATATAAGAAATTATATTGTATATCATCAACATTGATTTACAGAAAAATGTTTAAATCAATAAGCGGATTTAATAAGGAAGATTTCAGAGTTTGACGGTGTTTCGTGTCCTGCCTTCTCCATCGAAAAATTTCTGTGCTACAGTGATTTTTTAATCCCATGTCTCGGGAGCATCGGATTCGCGTCGACAAATCTCGACCGGGGGGGAACACCAACAAAGCTTCGTGATTTTGCTGACAGTGTCTGCCGTCGACGATGGCACTTGATAGATGATAACAACCGGTTTACCTCTCGCCTACCGGAAGCCATTCACGATGGCACAGCTGGATGTGGGGACGGTAAACAGCCGTGACGCACGCGGTTTTGGAACGCGAACATGAAAAAGCGGAGGGGAGCAAAAAAAAAGAAAATAATTAATGAGAGCGAAGCTATTGTCGTGTATCGCCCTGCCTGATGATGGATCGCGATGGGGTTATCGGCGTGAGCTCTCATCGCCTGTCCGCTCGATGATGACCCGTTTATAAAGCGGATTTTCCGCATGCCAACATTGCCTGCTTGACGTTAAAAAGACTATCCACGGTTTATCAAAAATATTGTTTATTTAAAAATAAAGTTTATTTATTTTTATAAGTTACTAAATAATTGTACATTATTTACAATATGAATATATATTTTATATAATTGCTATTAGAATATTGTTAGTAAAATATGATTAAGGAGAGATTTATGTTCACATTTCATAGTCAAACTTTATATTTAAGTTTTCTTAAATTTATCTTCAGATATTCTACGAATCATTTTATTGGCTAATTTAAGGAAGCTTTAAATATACGGCCTAATTATGAATATGGGTGTTAGACACAAAATATTTTTTATAGTACACAAAATATATTTGCATATACATATATATATAAGATATAAATAATATTTGTGAATATAGTCTTTTTTTAAATATTGACAATATTTAAAAATTTTAAAAATTTAATAAACATTTTGAAACGTTAATTACTTATCGAATTTCAAAAAGATATAATCTTCCAATCGGAAAAATTGTCAATTTTAGGAAGCAAAGATTTAATTAAAAATTTAAATTAGAATTCTAATTAAACACATAAAAATTGACTTTTTCTTTTTTACTTAAATTTTCTTTCAATTTAATAGCTTTCAAGTTCTAATCAGTTCTAATTAAAATTTTAATTTTAATAGTTTTGAAAAATCATCTTAAAAAATATCTCACAATTCTTTTAACAATTAACAAGGAAAACTACAAGAAAAAGTATACTCGTTCTTGGTGCCTTGATTCGTATAATTTTTCTTTCCTCTCGACGCTACGTGTCGTTAATTTTGTACAAGTAGATGTTCGTACATGTCGACTAGCTCGCATAATAAACTATCTACACACTTCCTTCCTGTTAGTTTTTTGTGAATCAGCCACTTTAAAATTTATCTTTTTAGATGTAACTTTAACTTTTTAAAATAAAATTTTTTATTTTACGTATATGTATGCGTATATATATATATATATATATATGTGTGTGTGTGTGCGCGCGCGTGCGTGTGTGTGTGTGTGTATACCGTTACATAATTCGCAAAACGTAATTTGCAAATGCTGAAACAGAATGACAATCATCTCACGCAAGACACACACAGATGAAAACCAACTGCATGCAATGAAAAAACAACGCAAATCTTCATTTGCGAACTATTTTTTGTGAGGTATGTAGAAGCTACCTTAATACGTGCACACTCAACTCTTATATTTGTTTAACTTTCTGATTGACAAAATTGTAACAGTTTATTTCCCGTTTTACTTAAAACGAACATGCAAATTTATTCAAATTTCAATTTGTTACAGGAAAAGAAAATTATATTTATTAACATTATTTTTTGAATTTTCAATTAACTCCATTATTTAGCGTTTTATTAATTAAATATATTATTTTAGTGCCATTATGCTATATTGGTACATAAATTTTAGTGTTTGCTATTTGACAGAAAGAGGCACTTTGTTCAATATGGTCTGAAGAGAGTGTTTAAAATATTACCAGCGTTATCGCCCGCCATTTAAAAGAGGAGCATGCCGAAGTAATGAGTACTGCACGGTGATCTCATTATAAAATACGTGACTGAAGCAGATGTTAGATAAATTTCTAATTTACTTATATTAACTTCACTGCGTCAAGCGTGACCCGCTTTAATGGATTAATGTAAAGCGACTATGGCGTCGTGTTCATCCGACTATTCCAGCAGCCATGATAATCCAAGACACCCATGGTAATTGCCAGATAAGGATAAAATTTCATATCTGAGTCCATTTTCTAAGACTTAAGCTCTTAAGAGACGCAGATAACTTTTAAGAAAAATTTTGATTATTCGTCTTTAAAACATTTTTAATTGCTTTTTCAACAGTTTATTTCTAAATATATATTCATTTGCAATAACGCACAGCTAAAAAAAAAATAGTTCTCCAGAAAATAAATTTCAATGTTTTAAATTATTTAAAAATTTTATAATATTAATTTTGAAATGCAATTTTGATGTATCTAATAATATGTAGAGAAGTAGAAGTATGTATGTTCGTCTAAAGAATGTTCTTTCTATTTTTCTTTAAACTCCTGTTATTTTTTACAAGCAACTTAAAAAATATTATAATTTTTAAGGTATATCGCTGTTGTAACAAATGAGCGATATACCTATCACCTTAAATATGTCTATATTTTTATGAATAAGATATTTAAAGCCACACAGGTACGTACACATACAAACGAGAACTGAACGAACATCGAATACGAAAGTTTGTTATTGTTATTTGTTGCACAAATGTTGCACAAGTTCAATTGCTATATGCAGCACAAACTCTGATCAAACGGTAGTGCTCGATGCAATCAAGAAAAGAAACAAACGGCTTACAAACATAAACATGAATGTTCGAATATTCGTATTCGTTGTTCGTTCGATGCTCGTTAAATGTGCAGCTTAAAATATTTTATTACATATTTTACATTGCATTACAATCAGTTGTTATATTTTTTCAATTACATATATTTTAATAATTATTAATAATTTTATTTATTTATATTAAAAACGATCGCTTTTCAATCGACACGTTATAAATCTATAAAATTTAATAATATGTAGATTACATTTACAGTGCCATATACGTTTCAGTATAATATTGAATATTTATAACAAAGGAATTAAAGATGATTTTGATTTTATATTCTCTCTCATGGATGAAGATCCTACAGTGTCTTTTGAATTCTCGCAGGATCCCGCGGAGAATCTCTTTCTTCTACTATCGCTTTCTATTGCTCTCGGAATGAGATCAGCATCCCGAATGGTCCATGGTATAAAATTGATGGAAAAAAATTCCATCAGGAAGAAATATTTTACTGCTATTGCTTGAATATCCGATCCAGCTTCAGGAAGATATGGTGACCATAAATTCTACCGTAGATAAAAGACCACTCTCTCTTCCCCGCTGTCGCATCGATATCGGAAATTACATTTCCATAGTCGATGAGTTTTTAGACCCTTAATTACCAATTAACTGCGCGAAATGTTTATTGAAACCCGCACTGGTTTATCTTGCGCCGGACGGTTTTTATCGAAATTAATTTGGCTTACTCGAATAAACATACAGGAAAAATATTTGGAATATTAATAAATATGGAAATATAATTGAGAGAAAAATATTTTCTTGTGGCTGCGATAAGATACATATGGATCGAAAAGATTTCATCGGAAAAAAATTAGAAAATAGAAAAATCTCTCATAGATGTGTATGTTAAAATTACATTTATCTAAAAAATCTTAATTAATAAAATATGGAATTAAAATATTTAATTATCTTTTTCAATAATTTTTTATTTGAAAAATACGTACAAATTTGTATATATTTGAAACTCATAATATATAATTTGGTTGGAATTATTTATATAACCCGTCAAATCGTCGTTTCATATAACTGTCAGGCAATTAATTGCACGGGTATGCTATAAGTGTTATGTGACATTAGTATACTGAGTATACTAAAGTCAAGTATGATATTTCAGTAGCAGATGCAATCGTGATACCGCGAAAGCCGTCATGGCTTATGTCGTCCTGGTCTCTTATTCTTGTAAGATGCTTGCAAAGGCTGTTGGGGTTCATGTCAAAGGCGGCGGGATAGAATTTTGGATGAAGAAACGTCAATATTTAATGTCTTCCCCTCGAGGATGCGAAGATCGAGGATTCAGCGAGTGTCAAAAGTGGAAGTAGTTGAGAAACCGAAGAGAAGCTCTAAGAGAAGAGCAAAGGGAAGTACCGGACGTCAGAAGTTGAATACGTGCTAGATGTAGACGTGAGAATTGAAGAAACTGAAGTTGAGGAAATAAAAGAATTGAAAGAAATTGCAGATTTGATGCAAAGATCGAACATTGAAATGAAAAAAATGTTGCAGCTATTTAAAAGAGAATTAAAAATATAAAGTCTTATCAGATAACGTGAGACGTTTTAAGATTTTGAGATAAGAAGGATTTTATAGATCAAGACGTGTTAGAAAAGTTGGAGGTTCTAGGAAATTTAAAGAATTTAAGCTTAATTTAATACATTGATTCAAATAAAGTTCTTAAAGAGAGATAAAGAGTTAGAATTCCGTTATAGGTAATGGAGGGTCAAGTGCGAAAATCCGCACTTTAGAAGTGCCAGAATAATGGAATCGATAGAACGCAAGATGCAAGGAATTAGGGATGAAGATCCGGAGACTTTAGAAGTGGAAGACGGTTTCGCGCGGTACAACGATGATGATAGGTTCCCGTTTGCGCTTGGCAGGGCTGTAAATCACGGTCGGGGCGCGAAAAATCGCTCTAATTTATGGTCAAGTCAGCGACGGCTTTCCTCCTTTCGTGCATAAGGCCTTTCTTTCGACCCGGGTAGGTTCGCAGTCGGCAGCAGGCGTCTCGATAAATCGATCAACGGCGCCCGATAAAATTCTCAGGGCGTCTCTATAAATCTCCGGCCAGTCGATATTGCTAGAACATCGTAGCTACCTAAATGGATCGACTTACGTCGCCTTCACGTACATGTACAACGTATTCGGATAGTTACATGAAAACCTGAGTTCTTTTCGTAAAATCCAAAGGATAAAGAAAAAATAAATAAATAAATAAATATATGTAAATTTCGCGCGCAAGTTCCATTTCGATAAAATCACGTTTATGTTACGTTATTTCTTTTTCCTTCATTTCTGTGTCGTTTTATTTCTATGCCATTTCTGTTTGATAATTTGATTCTAATAAAATCAAGAAAAGAAGGATCTGAATTCCTCTTACAAGAAAAATACATCGAAATTTGATTTTACCATTTATCAACGACGAGATAATAACAAGAAAACGAGGGAGAAGTTATCCGAGGGTTTCGAGGGTTCACCTAAAAAATTCCGATAAAATCGGATTTGTGTTGAACGAAAGAATGTCCAAGGTAAGTACTGTTGGAATGTGAATTAACGCTTTAAAAGCGGCTCCTTGACGCGAAACAATATTCCCGATATTCGGGTGGAGGGGGGGGGTGGTGTAGGGATTATTATAGCCTCAGGTCTTTGTCTTTTCACAGAAGATGGATTTTAACTGGAATCTCCCGATATGGATGAAAAAAAATACGTACTCATCGTGCTGGATATCGGGATATCTCAGGTTATCACCCTTAATTTCGTTCTACTTTAATCCGTATTCATTGTTCCGAGTTTCTCCCTTCGGATTTTTGACGGAATTTATTGGACTTATCAAAGAGAGTTTCGCAGAGGATTAATCAATTGATCAATCATGTATAAAGACTGTATACAATCGGTTCTATAATGAATAACATTATTGTCTGTAATACAATTTCTCAGTATTATATTAAAGCAATCGATGTTAAGAAAGCAATGTTGTTTTCTGTAATTAATTAAAATTACAATATCAAAATATCCAACATTAAAATTGGATTTGTGATTTACAAAGGATGATCAAGAATAATTATTAGGAGGAGTTGCTGAATCGTATTTTATTAATATTTTATATTATTATTTAGTATAAACGACGTTTAATGACAAAAATATGAAATAAATGAGAATTGAGTAGTATAGACAAAAATGTAACGGGTGTACATCTTGTTTTGTGTGTGTATATATAATAGCACTTTAAAAGACCATCATATAACTGATATTAATTTTTGATGACTTTATTTAGTTGATAATGATATATTCATGCAATTTTATTTTGAATTATTATATCTTCATAAAAGAAGGTCTATTACAGATATTTTGCATTCATTGTATATATTTGCATCTCTATATGTAATAAATATAAAAATTAAATCGACATTTTTATAAATTCTCGAGAATCGAATTTTTTAAATGTACTATCACAAGATAATAGGCAATAATAAAACTAATAATTAATACATATAAATACAAATGTTAATTGCAAAAATAAATTACAGCATGTTACAACTTATAACGTTGTTATTAGTAAATCTAACATGTAATAATATGATATGAGACATCAATCTACAATTTCCAATGTTCCTTTGGATATAAATCAGTACCGAATGGAAAATATAACAATTACTTGAGTAGCATTCTTGGCGACTCCCTCCAAGAATTCATAAATTTTTGTCTTAAACGATAATCAAATGATGAAGACTATTTACAATTAGTATTGTTTATAAAGACACACGGAAAAAAAATTAATTGGATGGTATAGCACCTATAATTTACTACGCGAATTCAACATCGATAGCTAAGAAGATTTGATGGTTTAACAAATCGCTAATGTTCAGCTTTCCTACTTTAACATAGAAAATTGACTGTCTGTATATTACGACTGTAGATTTGCTGAATCAGTGAAGTTTTGTGTTTTTTTTCCATACACAGAAAAGCGCTCAGCATTTAAAGAGGAGGAATGTTTTTAGGGCAGCGAGTAACCCAAAGCGTTAACTTATTTTATATATTGCTCGACGCGTGGATGATTATGGACGACCTTTTTCATTGTGGATCAGGAGAAACAAGAAGTCTGGCTAGCTCGGCCGGGCAGATATTTGGCAAGTAAGTAGAAGCAGGCCTTGAATGCAGTACGTCATGGCTCGCTCCGGCCGCGGCTGCGGCGGGATGATATTTATGTATCTCGCGGAGAAAGGGCGCCACAGTCTCGCTCGGTCGCTAGTACAAAATGTATTGTTTTCGGATATTCTCTGCTTCACCCTCTTTTGTTTCGTCTCTCGCAAGCTCTCTGAGCTTCGGTCGGAATACGCAGGAACGTGCCCGAAGACCGCTCGGCGAATCTCCGCCCTTGCGGTAAGAGGTACACGAATAATCCCGGAGTTTATACGCGAGACAAATGTATTTTACATGTGAGGGCGCAGATTATAAACCTCTTGGAGGACTTCAGAAAGTAGTACATGTAAACAAAACTGCGCATTTTCAGAAATGATATGAGAGATTGGAGATTCGTATTTTCGAAAGTAGAAACATTTTAAGGGGGGAAAAAATTGAAAGAATTGAAACAAAGAAAATTTCAGAATAAAAGACTTCTGTAATTCGAGAAAGTCCTGAATAATCTCGGAAATCGTAGATCAGTAATACCGAAGATTTAAGAGTTTTAACAAAGGTTTTTAAAAAGTGTGGGATTGAAATTATGAAGATTTTAAGTAGCCAAGTTCTACAATTCAGGACATGTTTTAGCATTTCAGTAATTTAGAACATCTGAAAGTCTTAGAAGAATCCCAAGAAGAACTTGGAATTCAGTTAATCGCGTTTGTCAAAAAAAAAAAAAGAAAGAAAGAAAAAAATCTCTCGTCTCTGAAAATTTCTTACTGCGGAAGCGTTATAATTCCAGCGGACGGATTCGATTTTTCTGTCGATTGGTAAAATAAAATGGACAAAAAGGGCTTTCTCACCACTTACATTGGAAATGGGTGGATTGGCTGTAAACGCGATAACGACGAGCGCCGGAACGCCGACGGAATAAGAGGCTGCAGTTTCAGTGCGGCGTGAAAAATCGCCCGGGCCGTTCGTTATCGCAGCACGGCCGGTGATCTCGCGACTTTTTGATAAATGAATCGCGCCGAGGGCCTGGGGCGGATATTAATTGGCCGATGCGCGCGTGCATTTTCTCCGTTCTCCGTTGCGTTGCAATCGAGGTGTATCGCGGCTGTTCCTCGCTGCAAATTTATTACCTCAATCAGTTCCGTTTACATTACACGATCTATTTCAATTGATTCGCTGTCGGGGAAGAGGGAAAAAAAAACGAGGGAATTTATTCTCGTGAACTTTCGATAAAAACAATAATTTTATAGCGACCGCCATTTTCCGGTGAAACAACAACGCGGCAGTATCGCGCGTCGACCGCCAGTCCAGCGAAAACTTTATTCCATTTATCCGGGTTAATACCAACAGTCACCACAGACAGGTCCATTAATACGCGGCTGCATTATCAAAAGATGAAAATGGCGGTCACGCGATCGATGCACAATCAATATTTATGCGGAAGCAATGCGGCGCTTCGATAAAAAACGCTGGTTACCATTTACTAAATTGCTCAATTTGCTTGCCAACTATTTTCAAATAGAGTAAAATATTTTATTCGTTTTGAAATGCCTATACCTGTTATAATAACAAACTCGCGTTCAAAGCGAAGTTACATTTAAAAATTAAATTTGATTTATTGGAGTTTATAAAACATATAAAAATATATAGTTCAAGAGAAATATCTAATTCTCTGAAAAGATTTTATAATGGATGGAACAAAAAATATATATCTATTTATAATTAATTAATATATATTGAAATATTGTAAAAGGAAACACAAAAATGCAAGATTTAAGTTTAAAATCTTATTTCAAGTATTTTAGATACTAGAATTCGTAAGGCTCGAGGTATTAAAATTGAAAATATTATAAACTAAAATATTACCTCAATCAATTTTGGAGGCTCCAAGAATAAATCTAATACAAATAAAACCATAAACTTTTGTTACGATTCAATATTATTAAAAAAATATTCTTAATTTAAATTATAATAAATAAGAATATAATGAATATAATTTTCATGATATGAAAGAATGATATAAAAGGAGATCAATAATTGCCATCGACTAAGAGATTGCAAAGAAATAGTTGAGTTCTCGCTAACTGTAGAAATATAAAGGAATGTAAAGTTCCCGCTAATTAAAATCAGTCATGGATAAGTCAATCAACAACACGACAATCAATTCCTTTTATGATCGAGAAATAGAAGGAAACGTCAACAGCTGCATTTGTCACTTTGCTGTGAGCCACAAACTGTATTGTGTGTATTGTATGTCTGCAGGTTGCAGTATGTATTTCTACTTCATGGTATAGAATTCATGCGGCTTTGTGAATGGGAGCAGATTTTTCTCGCCCATGCAGTACAATTGTTGATTGTTGAGCCTGGGTCGACGGTCGGCGCCGTGCTCACGTATTGCGGTGCACCACTGCGGTCTTAATTGGGAACCGTGTTGTATCCCAGTGCAGGATTAACCTTCCTTCTAGGTCACAGTCGATCGATTTCAGATCACGCTGCCAGCGTAATATATCTCTCGTGCACACGATACCTCGACGTGTCACAGTCACGTTCCTTGCATGCCTGCGTACGTGTATCTCGTTGTCGTATAGATAAGTAGACAAGCAGTGCTCCTTGTTCCAGGAATTACCTCCTTCCAAGAGTACATGTAGACTTCAGGCGGATCCACAAAGATAAATTTCGTCGAATGAATTTCATTTAGTTCGAGATAAAAGCATATTATCGGGATAAAATTGATTCTTTGAAGAATTTTTATTCTTTGAAATTTTTAGACACATTCATGTATAGGGGAGACCGGGACTAATAGACTCATTTTTCAGTTTCGAATTTTTACAGACGAAATTAAGAGACTTATCGAAAAAATGAATTCTATACCAGTTACTACATACATTTGACTACCTAATAATATTTTAATAATAAGAGGAAACTAATAACTAATATGAAAAAGAAATGCATTTTTCTAATGCATTCCATCTGATTCGACTAGCCCCGGGACCGGGATAATTCGACTAAAATTATAAAAATTATAAAAATAAAGATTAATATATTTTAAGCTACATCTTTGACTACATTAATAAAACGTTTATAAAAATATATTTTAAATATTCACAAACATTCGCTTCGCAGGACAAAACAATACTTCTTTTTGCAAAATTTGTTCATTTCATGCAAAAATACGTCGAATAAGCCTAGTTTTCGAGATTGGACATGAGGGAATTAAACTTATAACATTTAGGAAAATCCATTGAGGAAAATCTCTTTAAAAGAATAAAATTTTAAGTAAATACTATAAGAGTAAGTACTATAAGAATCGTCACTAAAAGAGTCGTCATACAGTTCCATGCTGTGGTTAGTCTACTATCCCCATCCGTTCATTTTTTAAAAACATTAACAATATACTATAACAAAGACACATAAAGAAAAAAAATCTGTTGGACTTTATTAAGTAAGAACTACACTTACTATCTGAGTAGAAATCAAATATTTCAGACAAACATACATGATTATAAAACAAAAACTTTAAGAATAAAAATATTTATTTAGGTATACGATTTTTTAAATTATGGCATAACTTCTATCATAGATGTGTTCGCAACAAGATCTGTTACAGCAGATTTAGCGACTTAGTCGCTACTGCGTGCTCAGACACGTTTACGCATATTTTGTTTTTAATGCCTCGATTATTCTACTTACCCCTATATTCAACTGATCCCAGTCTCCCCTATTCAGATATTTAAGCTAAATGATCCAAGACTAATAAGGGGAGGATCAGAAGTGGAAAAACGCGCTAACTAGATTTTTGTGTTTATATTAAGAACCTCAGCTTCAGACATTCCTTAGTTTTTCAAAAATTAAAAAATTAAAAACAAGTTTTGAATTATAGATTAAACGCTTGGCAAGATATCAGGTCTGAAAGAAAGGAGAAAAATGTTAATTTTATAATATTCAAGGATCCAATTGACTGTTTTCCGAGATATATAAATGATATAAATACAGGATTAATCTAGGATTTGGGATTTTTAATAAGCACAGGAACTGTTTCTTGAAATAAATTTCAAAAGCGTATTTTCACTTCTGATCTTATCCTTGTAAGCTGATAATAGAGCCAGCTGTAACGTTCATGTATTTTTAGCGATACTAGTTTTTACTAGGTATCACAAAATATAGTTATTGTATAAAGAAGCTTGGACATAATTTGAAGACACGCAGATATTAATATTCATTAATTACAGTGTTAAAAATCAATTTAAATATCGAAGCTAAATTATCGAAATCCTTACATCTATAAATGCAATTGTTATTAACTACGCAAGAAAAATAAAAAATTCTCGAAGCTAAATTCCACGGATGTAAGGATCTGTTGAGGAATACAGAAATTGCCAAGTTCCATTTTGTGGACGTGCTGGTTTGCGTCAGCTGACGATGAAACGAGAAGACCGCTGTGAGAGAAAGGGAGAACAGCCTCGTCAGCCGGAAACCAGTCACCGGTCTGTCTGCGGCAGAAGCCGTTTAAAGTACGTTTCTACGTTCGGCAGAGATCGAAAGATGCGGAGTGCAATTACATAACTTCGCTCGAAGCGATGTCTTGCAACTGCGCACTTTATATCCTCGTTCATACCTAACGTGTGTCTGCAGATGCTGCGGTAGTAAAAGTTAATGCTTTGTGTACGCTAACACGTACGAGCACATTACCCCGGCTAGCAAATTCGTCGTTAACTAAATGCTTCCATTAGATAAATTAATTTGTATAGATTGAAATGAGTTGATTAAAGACATTAATTAGATACTAAGCTTAGTTTCAAAAATCTCTTTCCTTGTGATGGAATTTGTGATTCTTCTATCTTGTACCGGAAAAAAAAAATGGATTGAATCAACCTGAAATACTCATAATAACCAGATTGTTCGGTGAAATATGATTCATACATTTTAATTAAAATAACGAAAAAATTTAGTATATATTCTTACATTAAGCAGATACATTTGAATGCTGATGAAAATAATAAAATTTTTGGTTGAAATATCAGATAATTACGATAATCAGACATTTTGTGTGTTTACCATAGTTTCTTAACCAAACATTTTATTAATTTAATCATGATTGTTTTTTCCACGTAGAATCCTGCACACACTTCTGCAGTCTTTGATTGGATATGAAATTGAAGTAGATTATACTCCTAGTCGAGTATCCTACGCATACCTTTTCCTCTTTAAGACAATGGAGGGTAAATTGATTATGTCCATAAAGTCAGTATTAGCTGGAGTACTCGAGTTGCACGCGGCACAGCTAACATAGCAAATCCGCGCAGTATATCGTCCGCAAGTTGACGTCATCCCTCGCGCTACATAATCGTGCATAATAATTATGACGTCATCAATTAGAGGACCGCCGGTGACGTTAATGCGCGCTCGTACGACCGCGACAGATCCCTCTTGCACATACCATGTGCCCGTGGCGAGAGTGTCCTTCTGGCTGAAATCGCAGGTATTTCAATCGCGAAACCGCTTCATTCATTACGGAGGCAAATCGACATTTTGCCCTCGGGCCATTACGGCCTATGGTGGATCGACAAAATCGCATGTTAATTGCAATCCTACAAATTGTCCTTAAATTTGCCACGCGTTTCTATCGTTGGGTCGCGGTCGGTTCGAGCGTAGATAATAAGTGCGCGTTACAAACACGCGCTGACCGTTTGATCTAAATCTAGATTGACCCGTCATCATTCATATCCCTCATTTAGCGTTAACACAGTGCCCACGCAATTCTCTGTTATGTATGTATAAACACAGTGGCTTCGATCACTTTGAATGAAGCGTGAAATCGTTCCATTGCCTTCAGATATTAACAGAGAAATGGCTTCCAAAGCAATTTTAATATAATTATATTTTTAAAGCAGATGATGAACTAGTACAGTGATGATATCCCGTCATTAGAAGAGAAAATCTCCAGATATTAATTTGTGATAGCATCTCGGCGCGGCGCGGCGGTGGGGAAGAATGGAGGAGGATGCAAATTAATGCTAGGTAGGCTGACATAATGAAGTGAGGAACCTAACGATTACACAAAGGCGGTCCGGGAGGACGTGAAGTACGAGCGCGTGAAAGTCGAGCCGGAACTAATGGCGGCGGAACTAAGACGATGGGGGAGTATTCCTTATACCCTTCTCTCTCTGTCCTACTTCAGGATCTACCGGTGACAACAGTCTCGGTAACAGCTTTCCTGTACTTCGTCCTTCGCCCGCTCGAAGGAATTATCACTCCCCATTGCGACGCGCACACAGACATGGATAGCGCACACTCGCGAACGGATGCATCGGAGCGACGCGACTGCATCGGGGATGTGGGGTATGGGTACCCTCCGTTCACCCTCGCTGGTATCGACCGTATATTTAGCACGATGTCGGTACTTTGTCCGACCGAATGAATGGTTGTACCGCCGTGCCGTGCCGTGCCGACGGAGTGCCGGATGGCGTTAGTACCTACTGGTATCAGTAGCAATAAAGGCGATACAGAGGTGTCGACAGCATTGCGGGTAGATACCTTGGTAAGACGTGTGGGAATTGTTATTGCTGACGTAGGACCCGCTGCAGCAACATCGGCTAACGTTAATTCAATCTCTCTTGTTCTCACATGAGGAAAATCCTGTAGTGTCTCAGTCTACTGAAGTCACTGAAGTCTCATTTTACTGATTCTCGAGAACACACTCTCTACAAATCAATATTTAGGTGTGCAATATTAAATTCATAATGCTCAATTATACGGAATTTGAGTTACTTTTCGTTCGTTTATGTAGGTCGCACTTATTTAATGTATCGTTACTTTAATTAAAACAATAAAGTTAAATAATTTAACTGAAGAAAATGTAGAGGAAAAGGATAATATAGGCTTATATAAATTTATCTTGTTCTTACTATTTGATTTATCTCCTGTAAGAGATATTTGCAGCATCTTGTATTCAAAAATCTTTTTCCGTTGGTCATCGACGAGTGAGATTAACGAGCTTTGTTAATCAGTAAGATGTTTGGAATTCGTTACTGTTAACGCACAGTTACTTGGAGCATATCTAGTTAGCGCTAATGAAATTTTTCTTTCTCCATTATGAGGGAGAATCTAAAGAATCTTTAGTCTTCTTTCGCGAACTTTAAGATTAAAGATCTTTCACTTTACGATTTGTACGTTCCATAACACGCTTTCCTGAACATAAAATTGTGCTCCGTTGAAAATGTATTCAAAGTTTTGCTCGATGGTGTATACTTCTGGAATTGATTTCGTCTGAGTTCGCGAAAATAAATTACACCGAAATTCGGCCCAACTTTCCAAGATCGATCATCGCTTGTACGAAGTTAATAAATTGAGTTCTCCGAAAAGCTGATCGATCAAAGATTACGCCAACGCAAGGAAAAATACTTAGATAAAGAAAAAAATATATTCCGGCACTATGGTGTTGAAAATGGCATTGAAATGAGGAGAGACCGAATAGAATAATCCATTAATTCCTTTCTTTATTTTTTTGCTAAAACTTTTCTTCATTCATTTCGTTTTATGGAGTTATTATCCATAAAACACACTTGACACGCTTAAAAACCGCTTGTATGATAGTGATAGTCGATTTTGTGTTACTTCTCTAAGAGAGAAAGAAACTCGTATTTAATTTAAAAATTAATAAAGAGTATAAAGACCCTCTTTTGGCGTCACGCGCCGATGACTTTTGCGATAGTAGCTTTAAAAATGATGGTCTACGCTTGCCGTGGTCCAATGTACTCTGTGTGGCGCTACGGAACTTCGTTTCGCACGGGTGAACCAAAAGTGTTTATTAATGAAAACCGTTGGACCATAGAAGCGTTGTTTTTTCCATTAATTAAGGCCGTGTTCTGATATTGAGCAAAGGTTCTCAATACGAGTCATATGACTCTTTAAAAGAGGAGACCAATGTTAAAAACTGTCAAATAAATAAAACAGAGTTTTAGTTTATTTAAAATTCCTGTTGCCACTCATCGGTACTATCTCAGATTGTAACGTTAGAAGCGAGAAAACATACAGTTCAAATACTTGCAAATTATGTTTGAATTTTCAATAAAATAACATTAAAAAATTTAAACAACATTTAAACATTTTTGAAAAGAAATTAAATCATATACTTATTTTTATACATTATTAATTTGATAATTTGATAATTTGATAAATAATTGTGTGACAGTTTGTCAAATAGCTGTAAACATAACTCATTTTGTTTTTGGTTATGCACAATTCATTTCCGGAAACATGATTATTTATTGATTAACGAAACAAAAAGAGAGTTTTTGATACATTTTACAATTTCATTCTATTGATTGCTGTTTTATTGAAACATATTTTCATATTAATAATTTTATAAGAATTTTTATTGTGTAGGGTATTTTATGAGCGCTGCAGGTGATATGAGCACCCTTTATTTTTCTATAACGGTTGATATTATAGTAGTGCCAACCGTTGTAAAAAGATGCATTTGTGTTCGCAACATTTCAATATGCTGCTACAAAATTTGATCTAAATTTATGTACTTCAGATATTTATCATATTAAATAAGTAGATACGTTATTTTCTTATAATTTTTCCTCTAATTTTATAAGATCCCCCCAATCTACATTGATAAGATATTTTGTTCTGTACGTTAATATTTGTAAAGTAAACAATATTGAGCCATTCTAACTTCATAAAGTCTCGAGACCATTATTGATTTATTAGACACGGGAGTTTTTCGAATAGGTATGCATGGTCGGGTATTATTAGCATTTTTATTATTCCTTACCGTACACTGAAAAAAGTCTGGCGAGGGGTCAACCACTATAGCAATCTGTGTACTTTATCTGTGTTTCTTTAGAAATATATTGCGACAGTACAGTAATAAAACAGGCAATGCTAACAGCAGCACTATTAGCAATACATCGACAATACTTGGCAATATTGCGCGCAATAGATGGCAATTCATAGGATAACAATATTAACAATACAATAGCAATGCTTGAAAGTGTGTTGTATTGCCATAATTCGCAATCACATTAATGTACATCTTTTTAGCACAATGGTTGACCTCCTTAAAGTTTGATAATAGCTATTAAATGTATGATGAAATAATGTCAATCAAATGTTTGGTTAATGTAACTGAAAATAATGTTATAAATATTTAATAAGTATTACCAAACTATTACTATTTGGTAATACTAAATATTTATAAATGTAACATTATTTTTGGTTGTATTAAACAAACACTCGATTGGCATTTTTCTAATAAAATGTTTCATATATATAATATATTTCAACCTTTCATTTCTGCATAATTTCTTACAAAAAATTTTCTGTGTTCATATTACCCCTAAGAATGCTCATATTAGTTTGCCTAGAGGGTAATATGAACATCCGCCATCATTAAAATAATCAGTTTCAATACTTAGATACATAAAACATCAACAAATATATTAAATGATATAAGATTTTTTTATTCTTTAGTATGCTAGATATATAAAAATGTTTCCTTAAAGTGCTCATAATATCCGAGCCTATCCTATTTTCTCGCTGTTGACGTCACAATCTGAGATAGTGGACAGGAAGAAACCTTACATTTTTCTTTCCAACAAATAAAAGATAATTTTTTACATTATTTTTAAGGAATGACATTTAGAAGAGAATAACAAATTTTTATATAACATTATTTTTATGTATATGTATTATTTAACGCAGATTATTTTTCTATCAGAAATTAAGTATATTTGCTCTAATGAAATATGTTTCGCGAGTTAAGAAATACTGATCTGCAACGCTTCTATTTGCTTTTAAGCACTTAATCCCTTTGCATGACTTTTTTATGAGCAATTCGACCTCCATGAGAATCTCTCGCAACCGCAGACTGGTATAGGCGAGCATAGTGCAACGGACGGTGTGCACCATCTGATGCATGCAGATCGATATCGGCGAAGTCGTTATTGACGCGGTGGAGTCTGAAGGAGGTCGGCAGGCGTCACAGGAAACGAAGGCCAGGGGTGGAAAAAGAAAATCGTTTCGCACAGTCGGCTTTTGTAGGTATACAAGACTTAATGGATTAGCTACATCCGGATGGCAGCTATAAGTGCACGTACAAATACCTGCGAGCACGCAAGCACACAAATATGGCGTCCGGATCGTGTACATACATACGGAACGGAAGTTGCTACCGTGTCTGACGATAAATGGAGCGTGCCTGGAGACTAGACTCGAGAATTTCGTTCTTCTCCTTCTACGCACTGCTTCTCCTCCTCAACCCTTCTCTTACCTCTTTTCCGCTCTGCACTATTGGGGTTGTCTTTTCGTACGTTACACTCTGTGGGTTAAACCGACGATTTTTCTATTTTACTAGACCCAAGGAAGCACTGGTGTCGACAAATGATTCATAGAGCGTATGTTTCTAGGCTGGAGAAAAAGTATCCGTTTGTGAAATTATGAAATCGGCGATATAAGACTCTTAGAATCTATCAAAATTTGAGGAGACGTGTTTCTTGGAGACTAGAACCCTATAAGACGTTAACAAGAATAGAATTCTAGAAAGCCAAGGGATGCGACGTTGAGGTTCGATTCCACCAACGTAAAATTAACTTTAATCTCGGTTTAACTTACTGTCTCTGTTTTTAATTCTTAGAATTAAAAAAAAGAGTAAATTGAACCGAGATTAAAGTTCACTTTTTTTGGTGGAATCGGACTTGAATTTGTCAGATCATCACCGAATTGTTAGTTCTTATGGATTTTTAATATAGATACTGATTAACTGTTTAATATCCGTTTCTACCATTGTGGTTTAATTTTCATCTTAGTTCGGGTAATTCTTCATCTCTTTCTAGTCCTAAGAATTAGAAAAAGATGAAAAGTAAGTTGTTGAACCCACGTTAATCTTGGTAGAAATAGACATAAATCGCGTGTTCACAGCGCCTTGTTCTTCACTACAATAGCCAGTATATATTCTTTAATGGCCAATCAGACTATATAGTTTCTATATAGCATCTCTGGTTTTTTAAAACACAACTCTAAACAAGAGTAGCGTAATCCTTTTATCTGCAAATGTCGACAATTCGTTTGTTTTTCTGTCGACAGTCTTCTCTTTCATTATAGGTCTAATTGATCTATCGTTTAATGAGCGTTTAGCGATTCTGTAATATAATTGGTTTCTAATCTAGATTAGATTAAAGATAGCGATTGTTTGCGCTATTTTTGTTAATATCTAAAGATATCATATCTATATCCTGAACAAGAGATGAGATGATTCATGGATCTTGACTGTGAAGTTGTCAAATTGTGTTGCAGAGATTTTTTATGTTGTCTGTTTTTTTCCAACTTATATGAAAGTATAATTTTTAAGCTCGCATTGTAAGCGAACGCACGTCATTTTGATGAAAATATAACTTCGGAGGGTATTGTGACATGCATAATATTAAATCCTCTTCAGCGCAGGATATTACGGAGGAGCTACTTTTGCGTAGAACATCGAGGTAGTAATATTCTCTTCGTAAACTGTGCTTTTCCTGCAGTTTTCGTCCTGGCGCGGACAATATTATTCTTTGCTGATTTAAACGGGATGTCAAACAGACAGGATCCTTCGTCGATGAGCTACGCGGGATAACGAAGAAGATGGACGGCGCGAGCTATTTCCAGTTTCCTTCTTTTTTCCTTTATTCGTATAAACTTCCGTAATTTAAAATATGGCGATGGCAAAGTCCTCGAGCGATCGTTTCTTGTTTATTCAACAGAGAAACGAATCTCGTAGAATAGCGATTGGTTTCTCGCAGGATATGGACTTGAAGGACTTTCTCACTATTTTAATTAAACTTATTGACGATCCTTTTTGTTATCGCTAGTCCGTGTTATCTTTCACGTGTTTGCAAGACTCTTCACCAAACGCGTTTTCTTCCAAGGATGTAATTAATCTTCTTGACTTTCCTAAGATCGTCCTTCGTTGATCCGACCGCAGAAGGATCGATGAAGAACTACTTTTTGTAAACGCCTTCGACGCGATCGTTTGCGCTTCAGTGGTGACCATCATTAAGGACGATTGCACTAAGAAGGGTTGAATCAAGCATTTAAGCTTTTTCTCGCCCCTTAATGCTGAAATCTTATCAGCAAAAACGAGATACTACTAGAAATAAAATCAGAGCGGGCGGAATTAATCTGAATGTAATAAAATGGCTCATAAAGTATTCTTATCAAAAGTCTAATCTATTTATGAAGGATTTAATAGCTAAAGTTTTGAAAATAAAATTTATGGGTGATAAAAGTCAGACCGTAGTTAAACTAGTCACATTTATGAAGTAATTTGTACATGACACTTGGTAGTAAGCCAGTTGAATGTATGAAGGATTAAGAAGCTGAAATCTTAATGCCAGGGGCAAAATGGCGTAGTTCGAGGAGGCATGTAGCTACGTGAGCCGGATAAATGTTGAAGGTTCTGGTGGTTCCGCTTTACGTCCAGAATGATGTCTATCCGCCATTTGCCGATGGGTTACTTGCACTCGAGAGCAAGCGATCGTAAGGCGGGCTCCGTTGGTTCGTAAGCAGACATTCTATCGATTCCGTCGAGTACTTTGACTTTAATTGACATCGGCTCGATCATACGAACGGAATCCTTTTCCAATATTGAATTTGCGACGTTCGCCGCGCGCGAGCGTCAATAATACGTGTGCAATTTAACTTTACAAATAGGCCGAAGTTGTGGAATACTGTTCCAATGGGAATATGTTCCTAGCATCACTCATGTCACATCTGAGAGCTCCAAGATGTTAAAGACGTTCCGAATTTCTTTTAGTTTGATGGAATTAAATTATTTAATCGTTTAAAGTCTAGTTGTACATATATGTACCGGTGTCTTTAAAAAATTATCTTTAATAAATATTAAATTCAATTAGGACTTGTTTTAGTAAATTGTTTATTATACATTATTAAACGAGTATAATTTTCAAGTCTTTCATATTTTAATCATAGAAAAAATAACTATTGAAAGTTTTTATCAGTCAGTTGTATTATTATCAAATCAATTGATAATAATATTATATTTTAATATTAATATATTATAAAACTGTCACAATTTTTAACTTTTGCGTTGTTTTATATCTGATTTGGCAATTTTTACGTTTCGAGCTTATTTTCATACTTAGTGATTCTACAAACTTTTAAATATATATATTGTATAACTACACAATACATGTTCCATTTTTCAAAAAAGTCAGACCTAAAAGAGTTAATCAAGATATTGTTTCCATTTCTGCATTTCACTGTTGAAGTTAGAAGGACGTAACATGGATCGAGGCATTTCTATTATTATTCCAATGGGAAATACTCCTGGCAACACTCACATGATATATGTAAATTGGTTTTAAAATTATATAGAAGATATTTTAAAGCTTTTTGCGACAATAATAATTAGAATAATAATCTTTCATAGAGAATAATGCAAGTAATTTATAATAATTTACGAGGCTCGCATAAAAACTTGAAACTCCTACTTTCATATTTCACTATATTGAACTTATTACAGAAAGTAATGTCATTAAAATATGCTACTATCTTTAAAAGACGTTCTGTAGATCGTGCTCTCATTTGAAGATGGCGGCCAATAAATTATTTAATTTAAGCATCCAAGAGTGAGCACTGCAGTGGTCCGAGAGAGACGAGCTTATCAGGGTTGGACGTATGGCACCTCCCTTGGCATGTACGCATGAAATTTATGCCACTCGTATAGCAAGCGAAAGGGTGCGGACGTATAGGAAGACAGAAACGACGAAGAACGAAAGGATGAGAGTCCCTTGAGCCTCTTAATTCCTTCAATTTCGCAGCTCCTGCAAGAGTAATCGCGTCAGATTGCTCCGAATTAACGGGTCATAAAAGTTTCAAGATACTATAATTATGATAAAAACGTATAAGAACACTTTAACCTGGAACGCTTGGACAAGCTGCGACTAGTTGAATTATACTGCTTCGATTTTCAGCAAAGACAAATGGAACGGTAGCAAGAGGAATGAGGGATGTTCAAATACGGGATGTCCTGATGAAGCGTGATAGAAAGGATCGATATGGAAGGATATAATAGTTAGATGTCTCACGTCTCACCTGGAAGATTTATGTGCAGCTTAATCTGCGATTTGCAGATTAGTAAAGGAAATTACTGTGATTTTTATAATCAAATGTGATAAGAATTGCAAAATGTACATTGTTTTCAAACTTTAATCAAAGAGATATTCTTGAAATATTTCATACTAAGAAAAATGCACTAAGAAATCATCCATTTCACCTTCCGAAAATATTATTATTAAATTATTTTCAAGTTTGTCAAAAATGACTATGAAATGATGATGAGAAAGCATTTTAAAGCTTGAAGTCTTTATTTTTCTCATTGGTATTTTAGGTAATGATCTGACCAATTTTTTGCAGAGGTACATCAATATACATAAATAGAGATCAGTTAAATTTCAAAACTTTTTTTTTTTCTTTGCAAAGTTTCCATGACTCGAGTTAAAAGTTGCACACAATAGTTTTCTAAAGAATACCTTTATAATTAATTTGAGTACTGTGTGTGTTATTTTTTTCATCGAATTATTCAATATTGAAAAAATAAATATCTTTTTTATTTTAACAGAAGACGAACAAAGTAGCACTTGGTATATTCTTTAAAAAAATCAGTGGAAAGTTTTAAATTCTTTAACGTGCATCTTTCATCTATGTAGGTACGTCATACACACATAACACATAAAGAAGCGTAAATGCGACCGCGCAATCTCTACACTATGCGCAACGAATCTGCAGCAATAGAATCAAGTGGACGTTGTTTTGCTCAAAGTTGTTACTTCGAACATGGAGGACATAAATTATATTAAGATCGTAGTGTTCTTAATGTTTCTCTCTAGGATATATCAAGTTGAATAGTAATGTATTATCCAACTTATAATCACATTTGAGCAAAATTTACATATGAAAAGTAAAGTTTCTGTATACGAAAAAATGATAGGCACTTTAAAGAGAATACTTGAAACTTTCTATTGGTTTTTTAACGAATACCGAGTGTAATCATTTTTTATGAAATTACATTATCTTAAAAATTATTTTTAAAATAATTGATCTTTTAATTTTTTTTTGGCGTGGTTTATTTTACAACTGTTTTAGAAATATTATTTTAAAAATGTTTTGTGTATGTGAAGAAAGAAAATTTCTTTACATAGAAGGGATGACATATCACTTTAGAACAAAAGACTTTTTGCGACGGTAAAATTAGTACATCTTTTTATTAGTACATCTTTTATCACGCAAGTCGAGAATAGCACATTGCTTGATAAATAATAGCAGAATGACGATGACGATTACAAAAGAGGATATTATGTTCGTGGCCGGTGTGATCCGTTTTTGTTCCAAGTTTATTCCATAAAGTTGGACCGAATTAAATGATTAATTACGAGCGGAGTATAAGTTAACGGTGATCTGTTACAGATCCGAATTTTGCTTGTTGTTTCTATCTTGTGTCAATGATGTGCATATAACTATGAAGATTTTGATAAATTGGCCGACGTGCCTGGAAAATCATACGTATACTACCGATGATTTTCGCGAAGGGAAACATTTACCAAAGGACGCGCCGCTCAAGGCTGAAGGTCGTAAAGTACTTCATCGTCCACGTCAAGTTTTGAAAGTCGTCACTGATAACGGATAATAGATAGTGGCATTGTGGCCGCAGAAAATCGATTTCGTCTGTGATGGCCTCCTCAGACGAAAGAGGAAACCGATGGAGATCCTTTCTGCAGTTTCCGAATGGACCGCTTCCGGCAAAATTTTTCAGTGAAGCTTCTCTCTCGTCGGAGAAATCTCCCATCTGCCATTTCGCTCATTTTTCTCTCATCGATTCAACTTTATCACGCGCGGTATTACTTTTCCCTTCTAACAGGAAATTAAATGAATGATTATGTATTTGTTATACTTATTACAGAGAAATTAAATGAATAATTGCATCTCTACTAAGATAACAATTATTTTAATATAATAATTAGAATAAATATTATGTAATTATTGTGATAATTATTATAATTATTACAATTATTATAATCTGATAAAAATAGATAAATGGAATTTATATTATGGGATGTAATATAATAACACAGAACACAGAACAGAAGCACGTAACATATAATTTATAATTGAATTAATTAAAATGAATTCAAAATTATTAAACACAATTTAAGTACAAGCGAGTTTAATGTCATAAGCAAATTTTACTTACTTAAATATACTTAACTTTGTTGAAAAAGTTACATAGTTACGTCAGTTGTTAGACTGGGCTTCACTACACATTTTCGCAAAACTGTTCGCAGAGTAAATTCGGATCATTTTTCTTTTTCTCTCTTTTTTGTATTTTTTTTTTTTTGTTAACGTAGATCGTTTTGCGTGCTCCTGCATTATGGTGGTTTTTGCCGTTTCACGTTTCCGTTTTAATTAGCGCATGAAAACTGCGTTGCAACATTTTTAATTGGAAGTGTCAATAGCGAACGGGGTGCATATGCAATCTATGTGCGTATGTATACGTATTAAAAAAAGAAACTTTAATTGTAAATAAGGAACTTTCCGTATCAGTCGACTAAATTTCAGCGAATTTCAACGCCGACGTTTGTTTCGAGCTTCCATTCCGGATGTTGTGGGTGTAACTTTGCAAATTCGTTGTTGCTGCTGATTGTCTCTTGCTAGATAATGTTGTTACAGGCTGTGCTTTATACCATATTAGTCAGAAACATTTTTAACGAATCACGTCATTTAAAGAAATATCGCCTATAAATTGAAAAATTCATCGTCTAAATAAAGGCTGAACACATTATTATTGCACAAATAAACAAAAAGGCATGTATACCATGTAAATAAAAATTAAATTTGTCTGCTAATTGCAGCTAACAGTAATGAATAAATGCAATCAATATATCTTTTACCGCGCAATTTTAGAGAATTTTTAAATAATTTTTATATTATAGTTTGGATTAATTAATTAAATTTATGCTAAATGCATATCATGGCTTTATCTGGTATTGCTCAGTTTAGCCCACATTGAAATTGGCGTATAATTAATGTGTAATTGTGGTTATTGTTCATCCACTGACAATGTATGTGTGTACGTAGTGTTGCTCCATTTATCCAAGAGTTTTAATTAATCTCTCGACTTTGAAAATGAGCTCTCAGATCGCGGAAATGCGTATCCTCAAGTTTGAGTGCCGTCAAAGTCAAGTTTCATGAAAGTGCGTTTCACGAGGTGCATCGCGGACGGGCGACGCTGTCGTTATAACAGGCCACGAAGCTTGTCTCACGTGACGATTGATGTAAAATTTCGGATTTCTGCGGGGGATTAACAGGACGGAGAGGAGAGCAACGGAGGTAGAGTACTCGACGGAGGTAAAATTTTGGGTGAAGATCAATTTCACCGTAGTTTCAAAGTGAAGCCTATTAAGTCCCAGAGATGCGTCTCCGAAGAGACGCTCAAAGGCGTGCGCCAACTATAAACACGAGATTGCTGCAACAAATTTGTAATCGGATAACACTTTAACATAATTGCCCTGCCTTGCAGGGGGCAATCTGAGTTCCAACTCCCGGGAATCAATATTAACGGAAAAACCTTGTTTTAAGATCTTATGATCTTGTTAGTAGGTATAATAAAAGTGTCCGATAAAATTTTATTTGTTTTGCGACACGAGTGTGAATAATCTGATGTATTTTTACTTGAATATGAATTTATTGACCAAAATTGGCCAAAATTATCATGTTACAATTTTGAGAAAAATAGAGTTCAAGAGGCTAGTACAAATGATAATTTTGAAAGTTTTTATGTCATCGTAATACCGGCAACAAATTTGTTTTCTAAATTTTATTAATTCCACGCAAAAGTATCAATTTTTAACTTTAAAGTACATTTTGTTTCAGTGTAACATAAAATTAATAAAATATATTATAATATGGAAAATTGTAATTAGAAAATTTATTAAAGATTGTAATTTTTTTGCTGTATTACGTATATTCTCAATTTCATGTTGCTTTTTGATTTGATATGAACCGATTTTATTATGTAAATAAAAAAATACTTTTCACATAATGCAATATTAAGATGGAATAAAAATGAACTTTTCATGTATGTTTATATGAAAGTTTATTTTATGAGGAAAAAAGTTATTTTTAAATTGCTGCACATCTCGAAAAATCATACTACGACGAAACGAAAGCTAAAACTTGATACTTTCATATGGCATTAATGAAATTTAGAAAAAATGTGTTATCGGAGCTACAACGTTGCAAAAATTCTCAAAAATCCCTCATCGATTTTGACCTATTCGATTTGATATATTTTTTTTAAATTGTTACGTGATAGCCAATTTTAGTTAATAGACTTGTGTTCAACAGGCAAAAATACATTGGAAAAAATAACTGTTTATATTTATGTTCAAAAATAATATTAGATAGCACAATAACTGAAGAGAACTTAGAATACTACAACGACACAGAAATATATGGTAAAATCGTGAAATTAGGTCACACTAAATCAATGTGCCGAAAATTCAGTCATGCCTGCTCTTATGATTATAACAGTTGGTTGTGATTTGCTCAAACTTGTCATAGAATCTAGCTAACTGGTTCGAATTTTGTTGACTTTATTCTGATATATCTTTTTTTATTTCCTCCATGTATTAATTAATTATCTTTTGATTGCAAGTAATAAAATCTAATTTCATTAGCAAATGTATCAATAACATTATATTCGATTAGTCATTGATTTTCTATCATATTGAAAATTGAAAATTTTTTTCCCCTTTCTGGAAAAACTTAATTTTTTGAATTATGTCACTTTTGAAGTGAGGAAACGATATTTGTGAATATGTTTTATAAAAATCACGTGAATTATACGTTTTATTTTTAAATTTATTCAAAAGTTAGATAATTTATATTTGACAAACAAGATGACCGTTATTCTCTTCAAGATATTTTTTTCACTCCTTCCATATCTTCATATCGTAGAGCATCAATACATGTACAGAATATGATATGAGGTGGCAAAAGGATCTGTCCGTAGTTTTATGAAGGAAAAAAGGAGATTCTGACGACAACAGGAATGGTGGGAAAAGAAAGATCGTAGTAAAGTGGAAATTCAGAGCCAAGGAGGTGGAAAAATGCGGTGCGGTACTGGTCGATCGACACGCTCTTAAGAAGATTACGGTGTCTTCTGGAATCCTCAAGGAGAAAGAACACACTGGAGAACAGATAGGAAAGATACTCGTGAGAGTCAAAGAAACCCTGGAAGGAAATCTATAGATCCTTGGATACCATGATCACTTGGCTTCTTAAATCCTATGATTTTTATCAGATAACTTTATTTTTTAAACATGATGTAACTCCAATAGAATATTTTGAAGTTAGAAAAATAATTTTTATCCAAAGATGCAGGCTAATTTAACGTTCAACAGTTTTTAATATCATTATGAGTTCGAATAAATATTATCCTTAGAGAAGGAGAGATTATACTGATCTAACAATGAGATAAAATATTGTATTCACCGATTATATCTGTTTTTTAAATGTATTCTTTTGTCTGTTGAATATCGAATTCATTCGTTAAATTTGGTTATTACACCATAATTTTGAGAATGTTTCATCTTTTCTTCATTTAGATACATCATTTTTTTTCGAATATTTTTTAGAATATTTATCCCGATGGAAACAAAAGACATAAAGAGAGTCCTAATAGTGGTTAAGCTCTAATCTAAAAATCCATTTCCAAGGGAATCGAGGGAACACTCGTCTGGGAGATTAAAGGGCCAAGACGCAAGATTGACATTTAGGAGATGCGGTGGATTCCTGAGGGGCGTTATCGACGTGATGAACGAGTATCGTGAAGAATTCAGTCTGGGGGTGGAGGGGGAGGAGATAAAACATTCCCGATGTGCACCATGGAACCAACAATTCACGGGGCAGCAAGCGCAGTCGGACGTCTTTCCAGAAATACGTGCGGGAGTCCTGCTCGGCGGTTTCTCTGCAGTGAAATACGGAAGGCGAAAACCGCCATGTTGCTCTACGTGCTATCCTATTCTATTTATGTCTGAATATTCTAAAACATTGCGCTACCTGTATACCCCCTGTCACTCTCGAGCTGCTTTCTGCCGTCCCCTAACCATCCTTTCAAACATTTCGCCTGTCATTCCGGACGTTTCAGAAAATACGAAGCCGTCAGTGAGCCTTCTGCATTTATTGGCTTGTCTCAAGGATGCCAAACAGCGTCAAAATGATCGAATCATCTTGGAAAAAGACATTTTCTAAAAAATATGAAAAATAACTAACTAAAACTATTATATAATTAATAATATAATACTAATATATAATTAACTATTATATTCATATTAATAGTTTCACAATTGATATAAGCAATATTAAGAATCTTTATTTTAGACCGCATATGTGAGAAACACAATCAATACTAGAAATTTAAAATACCTATTACGAAGCTGGATCTTCATTGCTTTAAATAATTCAATCTTGAATTATTAATACACACTGTACGTGTACTTGCATATATATCGTATTGTAATCTTTTCGAATTGCGTGTCGAATTGTTTTTCCGGACTATAAATATAATTAAAACTACTCTAGTAATCGTGAATTAAATTGACAAGTAATTTTAATAATTTGATGTCCGGAAAAATAATTCGGCGTGCAGTTCGAACACAATTGATATAGTTATGCAGGAAGGTTTTGCTGAAGTATCTAAAAATTTAACTAGAATCTAAAAGTAATTCGTTGAACCACCAAAATAATTATGTAGGACAAACTGACTGCTAGAATATTAAAACTTTTCGTAGCATTGTTTGAGAATCCCACATAATTATTCTGATGATTCAACAAAATTAGTTTCAAATCTGTCTAATTAAATTTTTAAATACTACAAAAATACTAACAAAATTATTCTTTTCATGTATAAATTAGTAGAAAGACTATTTACTGTTTCTAGCAATATAACGCAAGTAAAATTGTAAAACATATTACATTTTCCAATAGCATTTCTTCTATTTATGAAAAAAGATAAAATTGATGTCCTCGTTTTCTAATTACAAAATACAGGAACATACTAACATCTTTTGATCAAGCAATCAAGATGATTTTCTCAGACTTTCGCTATTTACTCGCTTTCTCTTTCATCCGAAATTAACGAGATTTGTTCGTTTCTATCTTTCATTCCTCTCGAAAGTAAGTGTCGTCCAAAAATCGTTCTCTTTCGCAAAAAGACCCGCATTTTATCTCTCATCCTTGTTTCCGCTTTCTCATTCCATCGGGATTACGTAATTCTCGAAAAATTCCCGAGGAAATCGAGGAATGGGAAAATCATAAGGCTATGATTGCACTGCCATCACTGCAGCGCTCGACCAAATCGCAGATTCTAATCGATAAAATAAAAAAAATTGAAATTCCGAAAGATGATCTCTTTCCCGAAAATGTAACAAGTTTTTTCTGGTATCGAAACTTTGAAAGATGGATGCCGGATTTTTTTTGAATAACTCATACGTTCTTTAAATATCTTCTAGACATCTTGTAAACTTCCATCTCATAAATGTAAAAGAGAATGATTTTAAGAAGCAAAAATTCCAACGTTTAATATATACAGTACTGCCGTCTAATAAATTTTCAGTTAAAGATATTCTTTCAAATAAAGAGAACATAATCTTTCGTTGATGCAGTCACAAGGACTAGGCCGATGTCTTCCGTGAAGGAGCAGAAGCCGGAGATAATGTACGGGCTAATATAATATTCTTAGACGGGATGCGGTCGGTTGGATTCTATACCTCGGTCGAGGGTTTAATGGCGGGAAACGTTCGCAGTCGCGGCGGATGAATAATAATCGCGGCGTCATTACGAATTCTGTCCTCAATTTGGAGCGGCTGATAGGGCCGTGATAAAGCTCTCAAAAAAGCGGCTGAACTCGAGTTTCTATCGAACGAGAGCGCACAGAGAGAGGCCGAGATTTTATAGAGCTCTCATTCCGCAGCCTCCTCGCGTAGCTCGCAAAAAAATTCGCGAGCAGCGTTTTGATTTACGGAACTTTTTTCCCGACAACGAACGGCGACGTACATATTTTACAGGCATGCTTTACGGCAAACGCTGTTACGAGTGCGTGAAACCTGATAACGGTGATGCATGAGACTTGTAATTTCTTTAAAAAGTTGCCGAGTCTTTGAACCAGAGTGACCTTTCCCGTTCTTATGCAAAATTCCACCTGACGTTGAGTTTTACAATATATACCTTTATGTTTAAAGTATTCAAGGCAATAACGATTCAATCTACACTATGTGCAAATCTGACAAAAAATTCAATTTCAATCTCTCTGATTTTATTTTCCTAATTGTTTCAGTTCGCCAATTTTAGTTAAATACACGGGAGATTTTAGTAAAGAATATATATTAATGAACAAAATTAATCAATTCTTATATCCTAAAAATTTTTTTATCTTCAACCGTTGTTGCATTTAATCTTCTCTCTTTCTCTCTCGGATATTTTAAAATGAAATTGTAAAATTTCGACTTGTTACATTCGTTCGTTGTTCATCAATCGGAATTTATTATTATACATCTCGGTGGATCCTGTCTCTCTTACTTCGTTCCTTATTTTAAATTATAATCTCGGAACTTAAATTAAGCTTTTTAACTCAATCTCTCTCCTGCCTGGTGTGAAAGCAATTGCCTCCCTCATCAAACTTTAGGAGAACTAAACTAAAAATGCAAACAAAATCACTGCATCTGGGCAGAAATATATCTACGAAGAAAGAGAACATTGGGAGAATAATTCTTCAAGTGCCCTGGAATATTCTGCGGGATTGAGGTCCAGTCGAGGGAGCATTGCGATTTTATCCACTTCACGTTCGCAGTACAGTGCAGCGGACGCCGGAGAACAAAACAGGCCGAAGTTAACGGCGAGTTAGTCGACGGTTGAGCTGTTTCGGGACTCCGATTTGATATGGCTGGCTTCTCGTTCTACTGGAGCTACTAACTAATATGTCAAGCCGTTTATCCTCCCTGCTTGTAACTCGGGACACGTATGTTCGGATCTTTCTCCTCTTCCTCCGCCTGCGCCTCTGACGCCTTCTCCTCCTCTTCCGTTTACTCTCTCTCTCTCTCCCTCCCTCCCCCTTTTACTCCTTCGTCGACCTCCGATATCCTACAGCATCCAACCGCACCGTCACCGATCTCGCAGGCAGGAATTTTAGGGTATACCCGGCTTGCGGCAGTGCGCTTGCACACTGCCACCGTTCCGGCAACATGGCGTCGTGGTTTGATCGAATTAATTAGTTTCAATGGGTGATTGTTAGTTTTGAGTTGAATGAAAGTTACGCGGAACAAATTCAAGAAGCGAGGGAAACTGTTATTAAGAAAGTAGTGAATTGAAAATTGCACCAAATCCGTCGAGTATTGAAAATATATAACAATATTTAAGTTAGTTTCAGTAACTTGATTTTAAATCAACTTTACCGGCATTCTCCTAAATATCTGAAAAAAAAAAGATAAAGAAAAAGATCGTTTACTCGATTCCAGGACTTCAATAGAAACTTCAATAGGAACTTAGCAAGATTTGCGCGCGCAATATTGAGAATAAAAGCTACGAAATTCGAATGCAGAAAGACGAATTCGCTGTTAAAGAATGAAAGAGTGCTGAAGGCTGAAAGATAGCAGGGAAAAGGGACACATTCTGTATTTCATCATTTGGTCTCGATACCGTCTCGGAGATTCACTCGATAAAATAGCTTTCTCCCAGCATGTTATTCATGCTTGATTTGCTACGGCAATCTTCTCGCAGCGGGAAAAGACGTCCCGGAGAATTGCGGCCGACGGTTCGCGGAATTGCTCATTCGAGATTTGCATATAAAGCTAACTGATTTATCGCGTCGAACCTATATAATCTCCGCCGATGAATCACCCGGCCGTATTCTCTCGCCGCATTTAGCGCCAAATGCGACCGTCTGATTCTCACCTCATGTTCGATGTAATCTTTCAGTCCGATTAACAAAGCGATGAGATGATCGGATTTAGTAGTTAACACGTACGCGTGTTACGAAAACTGATCGATGAACCGACGATGTACTGAAGTTGGCTTGCTCGCTGATCTTTTCGGTCTAATAGACACAGGAATCGATGTAGTCGGGGTTGGCTGTATTTTTTCAAAAAGATTTTTTTTTAGATTATGGCTACGATTACGTTGGATCAAATCGAGAAAATAGATAGAAAAAAATATTCTGCCAGGCAAAATGAAAGGCTCAAAATTATGCTTTTTGTAGTAACAATAATTATAATTATAATCATTTTTTCTAACTAAGGGTTGCCAACTATATATGTATATTTATCGATAAAATCATACATATTGTTATTATTATTAACATTATAGCGCAATAATAACCGTAATTGTGGTAAACATGTAGTTATACACAACTAGTAAAAACTTTTATCGGTAGTAAAGATAAGCAATTTTTTTCGGAGGATATAACATCCTGGATATTCTTAGATTAATGACGTTGAATATGTGTAAGGTGTGTACTTCATAGTTCATAATCGATTTAGCTGCGCGTAATGCAGCAAACGAAAATGCATGTTAGCGCTCCAGTGATGAACGTATCGGCGATGCCTACCGCAGCGTTGTCGGGATATATTTCACTTACATGGCCGCATCTCCTGTTTACCCCGCGTAAATCCCGCGTAACTGTCTGACGCAGCGATAACATCGTTATATGTTGACGATGTTCGAACTACGCTTCTCCATCCACATTGTTTCCCGCCGAACACATCATCTTCGTGTATCAGAGCTTCTCGTCCCTTGGATCCCGTCCAAGGTGTCGTTCGATTGATAATAATGACAGTATGAAAATAGTCATATTTTTCGGGGCGAAAGAGGAACGGTAAAGTGGAAGCTTCCAGGATTTTTGGAGCCTTCGTTCTCTCTCGCTTGGAAATTTTCTCGAACCAGGTCAAAATGTTTGAATTTTTTTGTTCTTATTGACGTCTGCGTCCTCTACACCCTCCTGAATAATATTCAAATCTATAGACTCCAACGATGTTGAAACTTGTAGACTTTTCAATGTTTAGGACTGAGTATTATATTTTTTAATGATGATATTTTTATTATTATCAAAACATACTTTTCCGTTTTTCATTCTAATTCTATACAGGATTTATATTTAATTAATAAATCAAATAAGTAAAAAAGAGCGATTACGATCGAGAAATTAAATCTTGATGCTTAATAATATTTAGACGTTAATTTTAAATATACGTCTTTTATTATATACTTCTTTTCCAATTATTTAAACTGTGCGGCAATTATTATCGGACTTGGAACACAATCATAAACTGAAGCTGAAAAAGTAATATCATTTTGTCATAATAAATTGTTTAATTTATTATTGTTTGTATTTAATTAAGTTCTCAGGCCAACGCAATGGAATTAATTCTTTGATCTTCTTTCTGATTCTGTAACGAAAGCAATTACATAATCTCAATTTGCACTGGGATTTAAGCGAAATCCGACGCTTTTCGGATTGAGGTATGTGGACTTGTTTTATACAGCGAGACTCAAATTTCGGCGTGGCTGATGTCCTACGTACCCGATTTCAAAGGGTCCAATCTCCATCCGCGCGTTGGCTTGGCAAGGCCACCGCGAAGAAAAGCACCGTTCTCGATCGAGCGCTACCGAACGTGGGACAGCCTGGGCTCTTTGTACGGAATCTCTTTGTGCACGATACATTCTATCAAATGAAGACGTAACTCACTATGCATTCGCGATGCACTCGGATTTTTCAAAAGTCTACTCAGGTTTTTCGATTTAAATGTTACGACTGAGGGAGAGTTGTATCAGTCAAAGCTCAAACGAGAATCTGAGGAATAATCCAATAATGGAGAATTGAAAATTTTCTAGCCTGAAATTCTTAAATCTGAAAATATGAAAAAACCTATATTTGGAAATATTGATCATAATGTTAATCAAATTTTTATAGTATATATTAGGTGTTGGAATTAATTCGTAGCGTTTTACAAGTGATGGGAAGTACTTTCATTAATGTATTTTTTAATGCTCATGTGAAATAAATAACATTCTTTCATTAAAAAACGCTACGAATTAATTCCAACACCTAATATATATCACTCCATATTTTAAAAGTGACAGTACAAAAAAATGTGATTTTTTTAATTATGATTTTTAGTGAGGTAATGAGATTACTCATCAAAAGTAAATTAATTTAAGAACGTATTAGACGCACAATATGCAAAGAAAATTAAATTTGGAAGTATGTTTAATATTTATACTTTTAATAAACTATATACATGTGGAAGTTGTGTGAATAAGATTAAGATATTTTTGTTTATTAACACATTTTTGTAATTTATTTTTGTTGTTGTTATTTTCACTGTTAAAAATAAAACTTTTCTTAATGATAAAAAAATTTACATTTTTCTTTTATAGTACTTTAATATAAATATTCAAAATTATATAATTTATGTAAAGTTTCATTGCGATTCACTGATTAATTACAAAGATATAACTAGGTCATGTATCGCAATGTAACTTTACGTAAATCATTTTGAATACATAATGTATTTATATTAAAAAATTGAGATTTTTATCATTTATTTCATAATACATTTGCATATATTTTTATTATTTAGCACAGATTAAAAAAATACTACTATTTATTAAAATATAACTTATGATCCAGATAGTCACTAAATTTGTATTATTTTTAAACGCAGTTTAAAATAATCTGTAATTTTTTCGAAATTTTGTTATTGTTTTAAAAATATGTATAAAATATCCTTAACTTCATATTCCATCGGTCAAATAAAACTTGTGTTATTCTTAAGGTTCTTAAAAAGATGATACCTTCCACAAGAGTGAAATATTTTGATTTATGTTGTCTTTGTAAATAATAAGGAGAGTCTTTCAAAGAAAAAGAATTTAGAGTTAAGCTAGTTTTGATCGAGTTGAAGAAGAAATTGTTTTAGTTCGAATTTAAAATCATTTTAGCTGATCAAAGTAAACATAAACTGTTGGTGATATTTGGAATTATGTCACTTTTGATAAGTGTTGTTCCGAATTTGTTACAATTTTGTTTTAAAGATATTTAAATTGTCAGTCAAAAAGAGTGGTTTTTTAAGGGTCGTGAAACGAAACTGATAGAAATAATATTTAATTATTTC
>NW_011627088.1:1985372-2045961 GCF_000204515.1 Acromyrmex echinatior | reverse complement strand
TATATTATATATATATATAATGTATATATTATATTCACGTGTATATATATTTCCATACTAAGATACATAAAACATCAACAAATCTATTAAATAGTACGCATAAGATTTTTTTATTCTTATACTAAAAAATATTTAAATCTTTTATATTTTTGTAAGCAGCAATTACATAGATAACAATTCATTTGATTAAGCCTATAATTGTTGGATATTGGACTAATTAATCCATTCAACATATAAAGTAAAAACATTATGATGATTGAACTTTCATATTCGTATGAAGGTTGGAAAAAAATCTGATCGTCTTAATTGAAATTCAAAAATTTCAGCTTAAACAATGCAATTACAAATTAGGCATCCAATAATTAAATCTATCATTCTAATCGAATTATCAAAAATTCATTTATGATTTTGACAGATTTCTGATTTATATGATCAGAATGCATTTGTTCTAATTTATATGATCAGAATGTAGGTATTTGTTTTATAATCTTTTTATTGATATAATTCGAATGTTTTTCTCAATGATAATACAACGGATTAATAAACATATGTAACACACTTTTCAATATCTTATAGCATCCATTAAATTCGAGGATGAATAGATGTAGAGTTAAAAAATATCGCCATGACCTTGTTTTATCACACAACTGACCCTGGATATAGAAATCGATAAGTAAATAAATTATAAACATTTTTATCGTTCGCGCGCGAAAAAAGGCGCGAACGTACAGGTATATTCGTGAGAAAAAACAAGACGTTTACACGACATGTTAAAAGGCAAAAAATAAGAAATGGGCGCGCACGTTCATTATGGTTAAACATTATAGTTTGCATCACATTTCGTTGCACGTCGATAATCAAACATTTGTTCATTCATGAGAACAACAGTAAAATATTCCCACGCTATTCATAATCTGCGAGATTAACGCGCACCGTTGCGCATTTTCTTCTCGGTTAACTTTTATCGATATTTAAATGCGATTATAAGGGCATTATTCAATTCGTTTAATCGCAATTTAGTCGCTCTTTAGAAACTATCAAAGCATGTGTGCGAAATAGAAAATCAATTAAATTATAATATTCCAATAATTAGGCATATTTAATGATAATAAATAACTATTATAATATCTCTGTATATGTATAGAGAATATTTTTATAAAATTTTTATAAAATTATTTATGCGGTGTTTGATGTTTGACAAAAAAAAAACCTATATATTTGATATATCACTGAAAATTACTAAAATTTTTTTTCTCAATTATTTTCCTCGATTGAGATGCTATTATGCTTTGTCATTTGTGCCTGATACGCAAACAAATATTTCACTCTTTCGACATCGGATTTGCTACTAACATATATGTATACGTTCGGATCAAAACGAATCTGTTTCACGATAAAATATTGGCAATTACTTCATTTTTGCGCTTATTTGCTTACAATATCCATTTGTGTATGACAAATAGTGCATTAATCGATTGATAAATCTGCCGTCCGAGTCTCTCTAATTTGTCATCGTAGAGGATGGTAATAGGGAATCGCGCTGTCAAAATCATGCAGTGTAATGCGTTTTAATTGCACGCGTTTAATCAATCATTAAAACTTGCGCTTTCAAATGTCTTACAATCACTGTTGAGCGTTTCCAACATCGTGTTTAACATCTCGCTAAAACTGACCCACTTCAACTTTAAAGCAGGCTCAGGTCACCAAGTATAACGGAGTTGCGCACCTTCGAGCACATAATTAATCGCTTCCCATCCAGTAAATGAAAGGCAGTCGGGTCACGAGAGGGCCATTTTGGCCTTCTTTTTTTTTCTCTCCACTTCATGCTTGCGCGTTGCTATGTCGTCGGCGCGATACAACGTAGATTTTTTCAGGTGATACTCCGCGGTGGTGCTCGCGGCAGTCGATTGCAACAGTGATAAATAATTACCTCGGTAATCGCGCAATCAGTTTGAAACACGCGCATGCTGGCACAGCGCTCGAGTATGTTCGTGATTTTCTCGGGGATTCCGCATGTTCTAGCGTGTGCCAACAGAGGATTAATCAAGTACATGTCACTGAAAAAGTTTTTCACTTTCCCCTTTTTATCTTTTGCAAAGTTTATAAGTACTTCAACTAATCGAATTTCACACTTTTGCGTTCAAAAAATCATGATTACGGATGAATTATATGAATTGTTATATAAAGAGATTATGTAAAGAGATTAGCTCTCCTTTTTTAGGAGAAAATTTTTTTAGGAAGAAATTATATAACAAATCATCCACAACGCTCGCTTTTCCGCAATTGAATTTTGATGTCATATAAAAGTAATCATGAAGCTTTGTAAAACGTCGTTAATTCGGAAATGCAAGAAGCATACGCGGTCCAATGCGGTGCAATGCCGGGCAATTATTTTGCGAAAATTCTGTACCTACGTTACGGTACACCGCAATAATCTCGTTGCGAGAGTTGCTATTTTATGAGAGAAGAAATTTGATCGCGTCTACGCAAGTCAGCGCGTGTGAAGTTAACTTTATGTCGACGTAGCGTTATGCATCAACGCGGCAACTCGGCAGACCGCTGGGGATTTGCGACCGACGCTCCACGAGAATCGATTTTGTTCCGTTCAGGAAGTCGTCCGTGTAATCAGATGATTAGATTCACATATTAGTGCTAATTTCATATTAATCTCGTAACATGCAGCGCGCCTGTAGCGATTCGCGTGGTTCGGCAGTTTAGCGATTGTCGAATTACGTCCGCTATTTGAATCGGTTGCGCATAGCTCGTTAGCTCTCACATGCGCGTCTATAAGCTCGCAGCCAACAAAGTTAATTCGTTGTTAACATTCCTACCTGTTATTTCACTAGTGAGCTAGCGCAAATACAAAAATGTATTATTATCGGTAAAAAAGTTTCTATAGCCTCGTTATAAAATCAAATAGGATCAATACCGTTTTATTAATCGTTAAAACTTTTTAGACCTCATATTTCTCATAGAGATTATCATTGAATAGTTTACTGACAAACAAAAGCGACTAGATAACAATTTTACGGTATTTTATTGGTTCCTATTGTGATTATCATTCAATGAAAACTTTCATATAATTGAAAAAAATCTTGCACTTATGTGGACTAAGAGTCTCTTAGGAGAAATTACATAGTTCTCTAGACCAATTTATGTTACGTTGCATCCGGGACTAGCATGTAATATGCCGCAGGCCTGGCTCGTTGAATATATTATTACGAACTCGTTAACTGCATCGTGGAAGTTAGTCAGAACTGTCGAAGATTGTCGATTCGCGATAGCGTCCTTGCGGAAATAGGATTCCTTATCTTTTTAGCACCGATTTCCAATTTTACAGACACGGATGTGGGGATGGCGGTTATTCAACACGAAGGTGGCAGTAAGCCGCAATCCATAGCAAATATCCATAGCAGAATCTTCGTTAACCTCTTCCTCTCCTTTGCTTTAATCGCCCTTGTAGTTAACTTTCGACTCGCTCGCTCGCTCGTGCTTCTTTTTTCCATAAATTGAGCGAAAGATTATCCCTTGAATCAATTTTCATCGCGGACATTTAATTGATTTGCCGATTTCGCGATTGATTGAAGATTGCAAGTAAAACTAATCAACACATACACGCAGCATATCAGACGATATGTGCCGCTCGCAATGTAACGAGCGCATGCTATTTCTTGCTATAAGCCATCATTATTTTCCATTGCGAGCGGGAATACGCGGCTACATTAACTCGGTCGCCGAAATTCCGGGAAATCGGCTTCAAATTACGCCAGGATTACGTAGGGTTTCCTGCATTGTTGAACGGATCGACGTACGGGTTTCATTTAATGACCGACCATGCAACACGAGTCGATCATTCCCCTTTTCGCATTTTCGTTGGCTTACGAATCTCGTCGTCAAACTGTAAATTAATTAATACCTAATTCGCGTTGTAATCCACCTTGAAAAGCGCCATATATTCCATCGCGTGCTGAATTAGTAGATCAGCGTATGAATAATACGAGCATGTATTCGTTTAGTAGAATTTTGAAATTTTAGATTGCCATGTGTTTTATACGATGAGATATTATAATTTACCTTTATAATATCTTATATAATTAAACTTGTTTATGAAGAAAGTGAGATAATGTATCCTATTTTTAAAAAATTATTTTGTATTGAATTGAAATATCAAAAAATTTACACTTTATATACAAGGTGGATTAAGTAAAAGATTTTAATGATTTCTCACACAAATTCAAGACGAAAACTTCATATGATTAAGGTAGAATCGGATATTAATAAACACCTTAAGGAAACATTTTGATTTTATCTAACATACTGAAGGATAAAAAAATCTTATGCATACCATTTGATAGATTTATTGATGTTTTATGTATCTTAGTATTGAAATTGATTATTTTAATATAACAAGCGACACTTTCAAAGTGATTGCAGTGATTGTTGAAGATGACTCAAACGTGAGTCGAAACGTCCAAGTAAATTAGAAGATTTACACATAAAAATTACACAACGCTTACAGCGCTTTACTCTCATTAGCCCATTTCTTCACCTTTTATTATTGTGAAGATATTACTAAAAGTCGCTGAATATTGGTTTTCAATAATTTTTTATTCAAATAGGGAAGACCGGGATCAGCAGACTATAGAGGTAAATAGAATAATCGAGGCTACATTAAAAATAAAACACGCGAGACACGAGTAAACGTGTCTGAGCACGCAGCAGCAGTACGTTTGCTTAGTCTGCTGTAACATCTCACAGTTGCGAACACATCTATGATAGAAGTTACGCTATAATTTAAAAAAATCGTACATCTAAATAAATATTTTCATTCTTAAAATTTTTGTTTTACAATCGTATATGATTGTCTGAGATATTCGATTTTTCTACTTAGATTGTAAGTGCAGTTCTTACTTAATAAAGTTCAACAGATTTTTTTGTTTATATATCTTAGTTATCGTATATTGTTAATGTTTTTAAAAAATGAACGGATGGGGTTAGTAGACGAACCACACCATGGAACTGTATGACTCATTTAGTGACTCTTATAGTACTTACTCAAAATTTTATTCCCTTAAAGAGATTTCAGTGGTAAATGTTATAAGTTCCCTCATATTCAATCTCGAAAACTAGGCTTATTCTTACGCGTTTTTGCACGAAATGAACAAATTAGACCGATGATAAAGCCCATGATAAAGCCCGTTTTGTGCGATTTGTCACTCCTTGACAAGAGAAATTTTTGTTTTACATTATGGGTAAAAGATTTTTCCCTCTGTTATATTTATGCTCTACATATTTAGCCTTATATATTTGATAAAAACATTTTTATGAAATCATTTATGTGTTATTTATTTATCTTTATAATAAGGATATATAATAAGGATCAAAAGTCATATAAAGGTTATAATATGTTTCCTTCTCAATATATACGTAACAACTTTCTATTTACGACAGATTAATAAAAATGCCTTACTAAATTACTGGAAATAATTTTCTTTCGTATTAATGCGATAATCTCATAAATTTTCGAAGATATTAAAAAATTCCTACAGGTACGATTGTAATTCAATCTATCTATTGATATAATCATTATTCAAAAATTCTCGAGCAGTGTGACTAAATGTGCTCCATCATGCATGAACATTTGCATATCTGTACTTGAATGCCTTCGAATAATTACAGACAGATTTGCAAAAATTGTCTGTAATTATTACCATCAAGTAGAAAAATGCAATTATTTTTATTTCAAATTAAAAAAGTTTACGACATATGAATTACTACTATCATACAATTAAAAAATATTTAGAACCATTTATTTTCTCTTTTTTATTATTATTTTGTGTATTTTTCATCGCTTAGTTCATTTTATTCAAATTCAAAACGAAAATTTAATGTGACTATGTTTTCGAAACGGCTAAAGTTTCAAAGATATAGAGTATGAAACTAGTTGAAAAAAACATTTTTTCCAAAAATTTCGAAAAAATACTCGGGTTATTTTAATTAAAAGAGGAGTCTCCATAAAACCGGTTTCCGGAAACGGTTTTGGAGTTACGAGATATTGAAGTAAGAAAACATGAATCATAGTAAATGTTATTTAATATTCGTTATTCTGTTGTTCTGAATCCTGAATCTTTTTTCTGATAGACTAGGTCTTTCATTTGTCTCCAAAATGTAAACAAATATACGTTAAGGATGACTTCCTGTGCGAACATTTTTCCATGATCACTATCCTCATTGGATTGGAAGAGGCCTGGACGCTCCTATTAAATGATCAGTGAGAAGTTCCGATCTCACACTACTTGATTCTTTCTTTGGGGACGAATGAAAGATCTATTAAAACTACTAAGATTCAGAATGCAGAACATTTATGGCAACTGATATTTAAAGCTGCCGATATCATTCGCGAAACTCGAAATATTTATCATCAAGTCCAAAAACAATTTATTAATTCTAGTGCTAGAAACTGTGTCGAAATCGACTGAGAAATTTTTGAACATCTTTTGTAAAGCATTAAATAAAATAATAAACATTAGAAATGAATAAGTATATATAGCTACTCTCTTTCTCTTTAAAATAACTTTAAAATAACTTAAAAATGACAACTAATTCCAGGCTACTTGGAGTCAGGGAAGAGCGCGATTATTATAATGTAAAATATAAAATTATTATTTAGATGTCCCGGTGTTTTCTTCATTTAAAATTCTTGTATGGTTCGACTCTCTTTAGAGTCCTCTTAATTTCGCCTGTAAAAATTCGAAAAATGAGTCTACTAGCCCTGATCTCCCCTACTGTCAACTTTACAGAAAAATATCGAGAGAAATAAAAATTGTTCATTTTCTTTTCATGAAATTCTGAAAATATTTTCAGAATTTTTTAATACCATATTTTCTTATACTGATAAAAATAGTTACAAATAAAGAAATGCAATACTAAAAAGTTAATAAAAAATTCAGAAAAATTCTTAGAGTTCTATGAAAAGAAAATAAACAACTTTTGTCTTTTGCAGTTTTTCTGTAAAGTTGATAGTATTTGAGAAAAAAATTATTGAAGGCTAATTTTTAGCAATTTTTAGTAATTAATATCTTGTTAATTGTTGTAAAAATTGTAAAATGGTAGAGAATTTTTCGACTCAATTTAATCCGCCCTATCTATACACGAGCGCTTTGTCAAAACTTAACATCCTGTATATATGAAACATTTTATTAGAATAAATGCCAATCAAATATTTGTTTAATATAACCAAACATTTGATTGACATTATTTGACCATACATTTAATAGCTATTATTAAATTCTAAGGAGGGTCAACCACTGCTTAAAAAATGTATACTAATATAAAACAGTGATTGCTAATTATGGCGATACAACACACTTTATTGCTAGAATTGCTATTGTATTGCTAATATTGTTAATGTATTGCTAGAATATTGCTAGCGTATTGCTAATACTGCTACTGCTAGCATTGCCTGTTTTATTACTGTCGTAATATATTTCTAAAGAAATATAAACTGATTGCTATAGTGGTTGATCCCTCGTCAAACTCTTTTTTCAGTGTACAATAAGGAACAATGAAGATGATAATACATGATCATGCATACCTATCCGAAAAACTTCCGTGTCTAATAAATCAATAATGGTCTCGGGACTTTATGAAGCTAGAATGGCTCAATATTCTTTACTTTATAAATATTAACATGCAGAACAAAATATCTTATCTCAATGTAGATTGGAGACTTAGAGGAAAAAACGTAAGAAATAAAGAAAACTACTTATTTAATGTGATAAATATCCGAAATATATAAATTTAGATCAAACTTCGTAGTATATTGGAATGTCGCGAAGACAGATGCATCTTTTTACAACAGTTGGCACTATTAATATCAACTGTTACAAAAATATGAAGGGTGCTCATATTACTTGCAGTACTCATAATATCCTACCTATCCGATCCTACCCTATATATTCGAAATGATTTATAGCAAATTCGATTGGACGCACTCAGTGCACATTAAACCGTCATACACAAAATAACATAAAGATATCTTTATACATAAACATAGAAATCGATTAAATCCTGAAATATTCAATACATTTTATTGTAAAAAAGTTAAATTGAATATTAGGTAAAGTTTTAGGTAAAGTTGAGTATTTTAGGTAAAATATGTACTTTATAGTGCGAAATTTTGCATTTCACTTTTATACTCAAATTAAATCAACGTAAACGACTTTAATATGCACTAGTGCTTCCAATCGAATTCGCTATTAATTTCAAAAAATTTCGAAAATTACTCGCGTTATTTTGATAAAATTTTAAATACGTTTAAATATACAGGGTGTCTCTGCATATAGTGCCAAAACTGCTACAGTAGCTTTAGTACATGACAGCAAATCAAAAATGTTTAATAAACATATGTCCGATTCCGAAAAGTTTCGGAATTACGGAATATCAGATTAAGAAAACATAATCATAATAAATATTATTTAATGTTTATTATAATAAAATAACAACCAATTCTAGACTACTTAGAGTCAGCGTGGGAGGAGGAACGCGATTTTATTGTAATGTAAAATATAAAATAATTACACTATTAGATGTCCCAGTGTCTTCTTTATTTAAAATTTTTGTACGTTTCGACTCACTTTGGAGTCTCCTCTTCAGCATTTTCAATTCTCTTGTATTGCAGATGCAGTCAAATATATTTTGGCTACAAAATACGTCAAATATCATATTTGTATCTTTCTTTAATTTTATTTCTGCACTGAGAGAATTTTGTTTTAAAATTTACCCCGAAAATGTGATAGTTGTGATACAATACAATATTTTAAAGATTTTTACCATACATTTCAGTAAAATTAATCAAACTTATTTTATATTTTATTATAGTTTTATTAATGAATAAGAGAGATTTACATTAAAATGCTTGGAAACATAATGTTGTCTCACGACTATCATATTTTTAGTTTAATAAGAAAAAAATTCTCTCCCTGTGTGATCATTTTGATATCATTCCTGTAAATTATATGAAGCTTTGGATGAAGTACTATCAGATGACAATGGTTGGCGTGTATTAAGCCACTACAAATTTGGGGACTTGTGCAGGGTTCTTTCTCAGCAGATGTCTAACCAACATAATATAGGAGAATTGAGAATGCTGAAGAGGACTCTAAAGTGAGTCGAACCATACAAGAATTTTAATGAAGAAAATACCAGGACATCTAAGTAATAATTTTATATTTTACATTATAATAATCGCGCATTTCTTCCCGCGCTGACTCCAAGTAGCTTGGAATTAGTTGTCAGTTATTTTAAAGAGAAAGAGAGTCCTAGCTATACTCGTCCCCAAAGAAAGAATCAAGTAGTGTGAGATCGGAACTTCTCACTGATCATTTAATAGGAGCGTCCAGGCCTCTTCCAATCCAATGAGGATAGTGATCATGGAAAAATGTTCGCACAGGAAGTCATCCTTAACGTATATTTGTTTACATTTTGGAGACAAATGAAAGACCTAGTCTATCAGAAAAAAGATTCAGGATTCAGAACAACAGAATAACGAATATTAAATAACATTTACTATGATTCATGTTTTCTTACTTCAATATCTCGTAACTCCAAAACCGTTTCCGGAAACCGGTTTTATGGAGACTCCTCTTTTAATTAAAATAACCCGAGTATTTTTTCGAAATTTTTGGAAAAAATGTTTTTTTCAACTAGTTTCATACTCTATATCTTTGAAACTTTAGCCGTTTCGAAAACATAGTCACATTAAATTTTCGTTTTGAATTTGTGCGAGGAATCATCCCTTAAAATTATTTAGAGTACCTAGTATCCATTTCCTAGTATTCCATTTATGTTTTAATCTATATTTCATACTTTGTATACCTATCTATTCTTATATTACATTTTTCGATTATAATTGATAAGAAGTTAGTTTGTAAGAAGTAGGTAACTGTGTTATCAAAAACAAATTTTTATGTATAAGAAGTTTCATAATCTATGCATACTTTATTCAATTCATAAATTGAATGCATATATCAAATAAATTATATATTCATGTTCTAAATATTTTTTAATTGTATGATAGTAGTAATTCATATGTCGTAAACTTTTTTAATTTGAAATAAAAATAATTGCATTTTTCTTTACTTGATGTTAATAATTACAGACAATTTTTGCAAATCTGTCTATAATTATTCGAAGGCATTCTAGTAAAGATATGCAAATGTTCATGCATGATGGAGCACATTTAGTCACACTGCTCGAAAATTTTTGAATAATGGTTATATCAATAGATAGATTGAATTACAATCGTACCTGTAGGAATTTTTTAATATCTTCGAAAATTTATGAGATTATCGCATTAATACGGAAGAAAATTATTTCCAGTAATTTAGTAAGGCATTTTTATTAATCTATCGTAAATAGAAAGTTGTTACGTATATATTGAGAAGGAAATATATTATAACCTTCATATGACTTTTGATCCTTATTATATATCCTTATTATAAGGATAAATAAGTAACACATAAATGATTTCATAAAAATGTTTTTATCAAATATATGAGGCTAAATATGTAGAGCATATAACAGAGGGACAAATCTTTTACCCATAATGTAAAACATAAAAATTTCTCTTGTTAAGGAGTGACAAATCGCCCAAAACGGGCTTTATCATGGGTTTTATCATCGGCTAATTTGTTCATTTCATGCAAAAACGCGTCGAATAAGCTTAGTTTTTGAGATTGGACATGAGGGAACTTATAACATTTACCACTGAGGGAAATCTCTTAAGGGAATAAAATTTTGAGTAAGTACTATAAGAGTCGTCACTAAATGAGTCATACAGTTCCATGGTGTGGTTCGTCTACTAACTCCATCCGTTCATTTTTTAAAAACATTAACAATATACGATAACTAAGATATATAAACAAAAAAATCTGTTGAACTTTATTAAGTAAGAACTGCACTTACAATCTAAGTAGAAAAATCGAATATCTCAGACAATCATATGCGATTGTAAAACAAAAATTTTAAGAATGAAAATATTTATTTAGATGTACGATTTTTTTAAATTATAGCGTAACTTCTATCATAGATGTGTTCGCAACTGTGAGATGTTACAGTAGACTAACCAAACGTAGTGCTGCTGCGTGCTCAGACACGTGTCTCGCGTGTTTTATTTTTAATATAGCCTCGATTATTCTATTTACCTCTATAGTCTGCTGATCCCAGTCTTCCCTATTTGAATAAAAAAATATTGAAATCGCTCAAAACGGGCTTTATCATTTCTTGTGACAAGAGAATTTTTACATTTTACATTACGGATTTTACATTAATAAGTATTTTTTTAGTCAATATAATTTTAAAATATTAGTATATTTTACAATAAAGTCTATTGTGTCTATCACATGTGGTTTTGTACTGGCTGTGTATACACACGTGATATTTTATTTATTAAAGCGTATGAGAATCAATCCTTTTAGGCTTTTAACAATGATCGCAATTTTTAATTATCTTCCAATAAGTTCAATATCTATAATCATTTTCAATATATTTGACTTTGTTTAACATTGAAAATTCTCTGGTAGAAATCAATACATTGATTTTATTGTTAATTGCAATTGTTATATACATGTGTTTCCAGATAAATCTGGCTTTAAATATATAATTTAGTTAATTTTTTTATTATTGTATAATTTATTATTACATGTAAGGTAAATTCGGGTAAGATGGCCACTTTTAGAATGACTACAAAAATGCTCTTCAATAATTTATCAATTGATGAATTTAGTCTATAGTCGTCTTTTCTAAATGACCATAATATTCGAATTTACCCTGTAGCCCATTATTATTTCATTTTGTATTTTACATGTTTTTATGTATTTAAGTTTGGATACAAATTATACTCCACGGTATATAATATTTTTAGCCTTGTTATTTTCGACCTTTATACCTTTATCCTTCCTTAGCCTGATTAATTTCTTTATTAACTATTAATTTTATCAATTATATTTCTTGTTAATATGTTGATTAAATTGGCAATTATATAAGTATCTTTAAATTTTAATTAACTCTCGCAGTGGATTGGTAACCAGTTGCGCATTATCAAACTACTCAGCGTATAATTAATATCTTAGCTTATTATTGTCACGTGACAGGCTTGCAGCTGGTTTAAGTGTACTAGAGATAATTATCTCGAATAATTCCGGTAGTACAGCAATTGCACTGAATTATTCTCATTATGCGCGGTTTACAATTGCATAGATACAAGTGATACTATCCTGCTACAAAGTATACTGTGTTTTTATGGTGATGCCAGGGATAAATAAAACGTCATGCATACAGTCGCCTGGTTGACCATACGAACATAACAGAAACAACAATTATTTGGTTCCCTTTGGCATCCGTTCCGGAAATGATGGTAACCGTGTCTCGTTTCCTTCCTTCCTTCCTACCTTCATGTGCCTCTCTATCTGCGCCTCGTGCGTGTAGAATCGATCGACGATTAACGTCGGCCGACCGAGCAAAAGGATTACGGTGTGTGATTGTTTTATTTATCACGCAAGGTATTTTTATCGTTCGCGCAACAGCAGGAAGTGGATGAAACGCGTCGGAGAAAAAAATAGGTGCTTAGAGAAAGAAAAAGAGAGAAAAAGGGTGTGGAACGTAGGTAGAAAAAAAAATATCGAGAATAATAAAAGGTAATCTGTGAGTACATGAGAGAACAAGGTGAACAAATGTTAATTATTCGTGTCCGGTACGAATAAAATTGTTCACGCATTCAGTAGCTGACCAATCGGGACGTAAAAATATCGTTTGAAAAGAGAAATTGGTTCACTTAAGTGTTAAAGCGCTTAGCGGTTTTATGAATTTAAACATGAAAATTACGCGTTCACGCGGCGAAATGGGCTGGGAGGAAGTGGAAACATATGAGAGAGAACTGATAGCGAGATAATAAAGAATGGCAATTCGTTTCAGAGATGTAATAACAGTAATTATGATCTCGCAGCGTTATTATCCCCTACATCCGTTTTCGGAGGGAACGTTTATGAGCGCGCGTGACTTTGCTTCTTCTCCTTTTATTACGAATCGATTCATATGAATTCCCTTAAATCAGCGTACGTGTCGGGATAAGTCTCTCTCTGCTTGTTACGTACATCGATAGAACGTGATATTGGAGTCAAAAAGAGTCTTTATTGAGGGAACTAGATATTTCTCGAAGCAATTCAAAAGATAAAAATAATAATAATCTGTTTTTATAGATATAAAAATCTTATATATACATATATATAAATCATTCACACATTGGCGGATCCAGAAAGTTAAAGGAGGGAGCTATTGGCACGTTGCAAATAAAGTTTTTTTAAGATCAAATATGAAAAGATAGAATATTAAATTATTGCATAAATTATTACATTAAACATTTTTATTATTGCATTAAGTATTAAAAGTACTATTTAAACGTATAATTTACAAAACATTTCATTTTTAATTATATTAACACAAAAAATAATATAATGAAATCTGTTTCTTATATCTAGGAGTTTTAATTAAAAAATATATAGAAATATTAAAAATGTATATAACATTTTACAAATATTTTTAAAAAAGGAGATTCCAAAGGGAGAGAGATCATTGTCGCCATGGCTTTTCTCATGGATCCGCCAACGCATTCATACATATGTTCAATTAATACATTTACATTATAATCCAGTGTTTAACTAATAAACGATTAATGATTCGTCATTCATGAACATTATGATAATGAAAGCATTGATATCCGTTCAAAATGGGAAAGCTATAGCGAACTCCAATTTAAATCACGCTCGGAATTGGCTGCATTCCCGGCTGCTTTCTCCGTTGAACGGTATTTCCTCTATCATCGGCGTTTACGGGTCGCCCGGCGCGTTTGTCAAAACAGGAACGCGGATCCCTAAGAGCTATCAGCAGCTTCCCTACGTGCGAAGGGTGCGAAGCCGAACGTCGATTAACGGACGAGTTAAAAAGATTATCGTGTCGGTCGCGTCGGTTGCGTCGGTTAACTGAGTGCAGCTAGAGTAATGCGAGAAACCGAGCATGTCATCCAAACGCTCGTCCACCCAGAAAATTACGGCGTCGCGTCGTCGTCTTCGTCGTTCATTCGTTCGTTCGCTCGCTCATTCGTCCGTTCATTCGTTCTTTCGTTCAGTTCGTCCGTCCGTTCATTCGTTCATTCATTTGTCCGCAACCTGAATTTATTCCGCGCAATTACCGCGATAAGGGTCCACCTTAATAATCGTTCGTTAATCGTCATCCGCCCGTTTCCAACCTCGCCCATTCCGTCATCCTGACTCCCAGCCGCGGCGGGAAATGGAGAACATCCTGCCTGAGCATACATCACCGACCGTTTGGGAAATGTATTAAGGACGCCACGGTCGGTTAACGCAATTTAAATTTACAATAACGTACAGTATGATCTTTTAGTAACCGGAACTGCTTTTCAAAAGTAATGTGTTACCTATGTAGAAACTTCATTTCGAATGAATGAAATAGTTAATAATGTATTATCAAAATCAAATGTACCGTATATATGGCACATAATATATCTAAGAAGTAGAATATTTTACCCTAAAAAGATATATTTCATGTATTTTGATTTTTCTAATATGTAACTAAAGAAATTAATGAATCCAATATAGAGCAGGGTATAGTGCACTTTTTTAAAATTTATAAAAGATAAACCTGAACTTAAGTTTCTTAACTTTAAGATTATTTTTCTTAAATTCCTGAGATATTATTAAAATATTGTCGCAGTGAAGCCTTCAATTAAAAATATTTAATATTTATTTCCAAGATCGACTGAAGTATGTATACATAATTCGAATAGCAGTTTGGTGTGTATACTGCATATACATGCGTGTATTATACGGATACCTTGGCTTCAGGTTCACATGGTTACGTCAGTAACAACATTTGCGCGCAAGAGCGTAACACGAGTAAGCCTTTAAGGAAATGTCGACCAAAGAAGTGACAATTAGTGTTGTATATAGTACATAAACTGCCTGTGGTTTGGTGTCTCAGAAAAGCCCTTTGAATACGACGTAGTAGCGTCAACACCTAGAATAGGATGATCAAAGAACCCGAGCAGCGCACATTAATCGGTGATATTATTCGAGAATGTTTAGTTATCAGAACGCGATAGAAAAAAAATATAATCCTGATATTCTTCGGGGGATATCTGGGGTTGGGGGGGGGGGGGAACTTATATAACTTTTCTTTTCTTTGGTTGGATTCGATTAACTGGCGAATCTTAATTGCTGTTCTTAATGAGCGATATATATACACATTCCCGATAACGGTAACTTTGATTTCGTCGTTAATATTTTATGATCTACTATAATTAGCAATTAACGAAGTCGGGAATACTCACGAGAATACTTCGATGCGAATGCATGAAACAAGAGATATACCGTACTAGAGATTATTGATTCTAGGTCGTTATACATGTATATATACATATACACTTAGCTCAAATGCGAGTCTTTAGTAAGCTATTCAAGAGACGGGTCTTTACATTTAGTAAGCTATTCAAGGAACAGAAACAATCTTAAGGTTTACATTACAATATTTATGACTACATATTTATTATATCACAGTGCATCTAGAAATAATGATAAAATTCTATATTGTATAGAAAATAAAAAGTCTATTAAATATTTTAATAGATTTAAATTTACCAAATATTATATATATATATATAAAATTTTATTATATGTAACAATCTCTTTTCCCGTGAATTTTGAACATAAAAATTTTATCTTACATTATTAATCTGCAATTTGCATAAAAATAAGTGTGAGGCGTGTGAGCATACATGGAATATTATGGAAATATCTAGTTCTTTTATCATTATGAAATATTTGGAAGCATAACAGTAAACATGCGATAAAAATCCGTGAATATTAAACGAATTGCTCTCTACGGCCACAACTCCTTGTTTAAAAATATCAAGACGAATACCTACATTAGTGAAACGATTATGCGGTTGTTGCAACGTGCTCGCGTGGCATCGCATGAAAGTGCGCGCGTGCCATAACAGGTGAAGCGTAAACTTCGTACTTTGCACCTGGTAAATATTTGACGAAGTTGGCGTGCGGAGCATGGCAGGGTGGTTGATACGTGTACAGTACCGATACGCCATTTCTCTCTCTCTCTCTCTCTCAAGTTCAGAAAGCAGATGTGCAGCGGTATACGTTTCTCGCGCTTGCAATCGGGCTAATCCAATTCGGCCGCGAAATCGGAATCAATGTCAAATACCCATAAACGCGACATAACAGCTTAGGGACGGTCCTACGTTATTCGCGCGACAGTCGACGGGAGATAGAGTTGTTCTCTCGAATCGCCGCGCCAATCCTACGTGATATCCTAGCAAGAGAATCGATATCCGAAGCACAGACTGCAGCTGCTCGAGCCGAAAAGCTTCGCCGATAATTGAACGCGTCGCTCCTCTCCGCACGCTGAGCTTTCCTATGAATCGATATTATCTGTCTTATATATCCGGCGAAACGTCGAATCACCCTGCACGATCTGTCGGATGGTTTCGTTTTACAATCTAAACCTCGACCTAGATCTCTCCCGACTTTCGATTTTCAGAAACGATTTTAAGAAACATCCATAAGAGAAGACGGGCGTAAAAAGTTGCATCCATGGCGCGCTAATTGTTTTTTATGTTCGCATCATCGTGTTGGTAACCACCCTACCTTGGGATTTCGCGTTAACCAAAGCACAATCTTTACGATCTACTTGTTTCTCGACTTGGAGAAGCGTGGGAAGCGAGGGAGCTAATAAGAACTCGCATTTTCCGTGAATGTTCTTTCTCTCTTTTTCTCTCCTGTCCGTCGCTTTTCTTTCATCAAATTTCGCTAAAGCGTCTCTACCGCAACAACTTGCGAAGTAGTGTGTTTGTTTCTCCATGGCGAATTCCCGACGTCTTCGCTCTATATCTTACCGCATAAACTAAGACCAGTCGCGGCTATTCTTTGCCTTGGCCGATTTAATTTCGAAACATCTAATTCGCGCACTGACTACAGCACCGACTACACTTCGTCCGCTTCGTTCGAACAATGGGCAATTCAGTCGAGAAGAAAGGGTACTAACTAATGTACAAAGCTCGATCGATCGCTCTATTCGAAGAACGCTCGATGATTGTGAGACAGAGAAGAAATGCGCATTCTGAATCTTTTTTTTCTCTTTCTCATACAAACTTGTAAACATCCTTAATTATTTTCACGACTTTCCCAGTTTGCTTCAGTCGGGCCTGTTGCAATTGGGTTTTACATCACTTTACGTTTCTCGAACTATGATTTCGCCGAGCTTGCCGAGATGGAAACATAAAATTGGCTTCATGACTGAAATAGAAATAACGATGTAAAAAGTACAAACTACGTCGCTTTGTACTCTGTTAACTGAAAGTGCGTGCATAAGTATTAGTTACAAAATGTTTGTTTAAAATTAAATACACAGCACGAGTTGTTTATCAATTTTCTTCTTATTATCTAAATAAAATATACAATTTAAGCTTTGAAAAGTATTCGAACAGAGCAAAATTATAGATCATAAATGGAAAAGAGGATATTAAAGAGGAGCTGATTTCTGTCTAAAAAGGTGTAAGTAAAGAAAATAGGGTTTTTTTTTGCAGATTTTAATTTCTCCTGTATACGACGAAGTTATTAAAACTTTCGTGGCGTTGGTAACACCTTGAAAATTAAGTAAGAATATTGAAATTTGGATAAATACATCATGTTTGTACTCAATTTTCAAAGTGTTCCCCAAACTTTTTAATAACTTTATCGTATCTAGCTTGGAATATACAAAAAAAAAAACGCTGTATCTTTTACTGTATACTGTATACTGTATACCTTTTTGAGTGTAGAAATTGGCTTCTTTTTAACATTCTCTTTTATCAGAATTTATGAAAGTATTATTTATAGACACTAATCATGAATTTGTGATTTGTAAAATAAAAATAAAGTAATTTTGTAGCTCCAAAAATAAATCAAATATAAGTAAAATGCCTATATGAAATATTTTACTTATATTTGATTTATTCTTGGAGCCACAAAACTATTTTTATTTTATTTTATCGATTACAAGTTCGCGATTGTTGGTGCATTAATAATATTTTTATAAATTCTGAGAAAGAGGAATGTTAAAGAGGCCAATTTCTATACTGAAAAGATAAGTAAAAGGAAGTGTTTCTTGTAGATTTTGACCTGGATATGATAAAATTAAAAAGTTCGAGGAACACTTCAAAAATTAAGTATAAAGTTCATAATATTTTACTCTTCCATAACGTTTTGCTTTCGTTATACGTTATATGGCTGTAATAACACTCGCGGTAATTAAAATAAAGTAGATCAAGTAAACTTACGTATGTGCTGTAATAAGATTGCACATATTGTTCCCTGCATTATTAAAAGTGCATTAATTAGGGAGTTATTAAAACGCACTGTAAATCGAGTTTTGTCAGTGTCAGTAATTTAAAAAAATGGCATTTTTTTGCGATTGGAATAATCCTTCGCGGGTTATTTTATATTGCGAGGAAAGAATAGCACACTGAGTGAGATGGATCGAAGCATAATCCAGATCCACTCGAGAAGTGAATACTGAATACATTACAGATCTAATGCAGTTCGCACATAAATTAACATACATCGTTGAGGAATAGCCGTGCTGTGAAATCTTCTTAAAGTTTCAATGGGCCGCGAAAACTTTTCGACGAAATGAAAATTTGCTGGAACTTTTCCTAGTGTAGGAGAATCGATCGTCATATCTATATCAGTGTCAGCAACTTTGGCTCTCCTACGTTGTTACGAGAGTATTGTAAGATTTGTAAGTAACAAAATGCGTTGACTTTATACTTATCTATTTTATCTATGGATTTATGTATAAAATTGCGAAAAAATATTTATTATGTAATTGCACAAATATTACACTTAATGTTTATTAAGTTGACATAATTACTGTAGCACAATCAAATAAAACATTAATTTTGTGCTTTTTTATTGCTTATTATTAATTTGTAATTTTATTCGCGATTTTATTGTTTTAGTAGACTTGATAAAATAGTTGTTTTTTAAATTTATACTTAGCACAGTCACAGAAAAAAATCAAAGCATACATATAAAAAACGAAACATTTCTTTTGTGCTATTTTGTTGTCAAGTTCATTGCAACATTCTTAATTCATAAAAATCATTCGTCAATTATTTTGCACTAACAACAATATAAAATATCAATATCATTAAATATTTGAATGAATTGTATCTTTTTGATTTTGTTACTTGATATTATTATTTGATCAAGTCGTTCCCTTTTCTCATTGTTTCCAAATTTTCCGATTCAGTCCTATCATGGAAGCAATGATGAATTTTTTTATCGGTAATCTTATTTTTTTTTTTATTTAGTTCCTTGAAAATGTATTACATTTGGCATTGCACATTTTATTCTTTTGCTCTAAAAATTCGCTTATCCAAAAATGATTTGTTCTTTTTTTTTCTTAAAGACTAAGTTCTTAGAAATAGTGTTCATATCTCGTTTATTCTCTTGCCTAATTCTTTTTTCTGAAAGGCTCGTACTGAGATGGTCTATCATGGAGACAGTGATGGATTTATGATCCACAACTTCACTTTCTTCCTATCTTCACTTTCAGTCCCTTGAAATTAGGATTACCAGCTGTAAGTGCTCTTTCAAGAGTACATGTACTCTTTTTGAAATCATAAAACTTCTGTTCTCATTCATTAAAATTGTATATTTATAAAATTATATTGATAAAAATTGCCAATAAAAATTATATTGTAGAAATTCTATTTTATTAAATACCTACATTTAGCGCATAAAAAAATTATATCCTCTCCTTTCAGCCCCTGGATTATGTGATTCCCATCCGAGTGTCATTCAGGTGTTTTATTCTTGTTGTTCAATGAATGTTAAACAAGGATGACGTGATATCAGGAGAGTACTTGGGTGGGAATCTGAACGCGTCCCTAGATGCACTCGAATGAAGTTTCTGAACGCAGCGATAGTGACACGAGTCGATACAAATATCGTTTTACCTTTCTTGTTATTTTATGTAATAAAGAGCAATACTTGTATCGACTTGTGTCATCTAATGAAAAGTCCTCAGATTCGTGTTTACGTGACAGCTAGTTTCTCTTCTATGAAATATGCAATATATGCACGTACCGAAGTGGCTAGTGAGCCATTTCCGATCGTGTGTCTTTCCGTCTTACCGTCGAAAATAAATATCGCGTGTTAATGAGTGTCGAGAATGTCGAATTGAACAAAGGCTTTTGAAGTGATTGTTTCGATATGTTCATTATCCTATACGAGATTTGAAACATGATGACTCTGAATATCGCATTCACGTCAAGTACGGGGAATGTTCAATATCTCGAAGTACATCCCATTTGGCATACTGCATGTCAGTTCGTAGCATCTGTCACTCACCTAAAATGTTCTCTGCACTTCATCGTTTCATCGATGTAAATCATAAGTAAAGATTAGGCGTTTTCCAGACACAGTGTAACAATACAATGAATCATTCCATCTTTGTTTAACGTTAGTAAATAACAAGAATAACAATTCACTGTGTTACATTGTCCTTACTTGAAAACATTCGTTGAAAACTTAGAGAAACGATGCTCGAGCCTCATATTCTACATCGCGATTATTACTTTTTTTTTCGAAAAATATATATGCATCGAGATGGCCACAAGCTATTCCCATCGGAATTCACTATTTTCCGTATTGTGCATCTTTCCGTCCGTTGAAAGTCAATATCGCGTGCAAACGAGTATTGAATCGAACGATAAACGGTTGTCTCGTATATGTTTGTTAGTCCACAATATCATTTGTCAATGTCATTAACGTCTTATTATAAAATTCAATAATGATATTACAATAATCTAATCTATTTCCTTATTCATCCGGTTGGTTGCGTATGGTGATATATGCCGCTCAAGTGATAGCGCAAGTGCATTATAAAGTCATTCAAGTGATAGAGATAGTGCGATTATGTGAAGCGAGCGAAGCTAGAAGGATGCGTACCAAGAACATAGAGGAAAAAGATAGCAAAACAATGCTAAAAAAAGTTCGGAAGCAAAGAAGAACCAACACACGGTTTATCTACATCGCCCGATAAGTGAATTATTTGTTGTATTCCATTTATCATCCACTTATCTTATTCCGATCATATATATATTCTCAAGCATATCGTTTGTGTAGAGAGCAATTTTTGTACGTCTTACGTAATATTATTATGCTTTATATGAACAAATTGCCTTTTCAGCAAAGAAATTATTATTAGCTATTATTTTTCAAGTTTAAATAAAAAAATTAATGAAGTGTGCTAGTACAGAATAATTGAGATATAATTTTTTTTTAAATGGTGCCACCAAATGAACAATGCAGCGATAATTAATGTAGTAAAATAACAATTGAAATATATTATATTTTTTATATTTTGATTTTTTTTTCTGTATTAACTATAAACATAAGTTAATATAGTTACTATTTTTATCAAATCTACTAAAAACACAAAATCATGAATAAAACAACAAATAACGATCAACAAAAAAGATACTAAAGTTATATATATGTTTTATTCAACAGACTGCAGTAGCTATGTTAACCTAGATCATAATAGAAATACATATTTTTGTAATGTTAAAAACATATGTTTTTGAAATCTACTAAAGTTTTTTGTTATTAGTTCTAAAATTTTCAACTATAAAAATTCTAACACTCGAATTTACCGTAAAAATATTATTATAATTAACTTACATGGATAAAATGAAAGTGAATTAAAAAATAAGATTATAGAATATAAAATTATTTTAAAACACCACACTATTAAAAAATTAGGAAAATATCCTATGATCACGACAAGGATTACGAAGACCGATATGTTCCAGTTACTTAATAGGATTAATAGACACGTTACTATTAATGAGTTATTAATCCTTCGCTTTTTTTCGAGTAAGATAATTTGAAAAGAAATAGAATATATTAATAATTGTTAACTTTAATATTAATAGAAATGTTTATTTGTGGAGCAAGGATAAAATTGATTAAGGTGCATATTAGAGGTATTAAAAAAATCTATCAATACAGTATTGTAACAATGTAGAGGTAATAATCGACCAATCATTTCAACAATCCATAACACGAACGAAGTATAGTTAGATGAAAAACGATCGTAATCAATGATAAGAAATCTACTGACCAAATTATTGATTGAACACAGAGAATTTCTTGAGACTTTAATATTTCGCTTTTCACAACAGGAGTATGATTGCTTTCACTTTAGTGAGCTATCAAAGAACGAACAATATACTTGTATTATAAAAATAAAATGCTCTGTGGACCACTATAATATAATAGCAAATTTTAAGTAATTCTATAATATAGAATTTATATAATCATATCTGTGTGACATTTTACGTTTGGTATATAATATTTTCTGAATTTATAAAAGTATAAAGTATTTTAAAAATAATCTGTGTGTGTGTGTGTGTGTGTGTGTGTGTGTGTGTGTGTGTGTGTGTGTGTGTGTGTGTGTGTGTCACTCGAGCTAGCGTAAGTTATATTAGTTACATATTCAAAATTCGGAATTTCAGTTAAGATTGAAAATGAATATTTAAATTTTACGTTTACCAATCTTTAGTAAGCATTTAAATTCTCTCTGTATGCATTTAAATTTTGCGTTACATAAATAATAGTAAATAAAACGCTTTAAACATCTTAATTAATACAGCAAAATCATTCTAATTTTTTAAAACCATTTTAATAAATGATATGATTATAAGATAGTTTAAATTAAAAATTGCAAAAATCTGATTATTTCACATTACTTTTAATCTATTATTCTTTATCGTTGCGTTTCCGAATTTCTGAAAGATTCCACCTGGGACATTCTGTGAAGAAACGTCCCATGAAGATTCTCTCACGAGACGGAAATTCGGAAAAGATGAGACCGTAACCGAACACCCTGTAGATCCTCCGGATTCTTTGCCGTAGAATCACCAAGGGACTGCATATACGAGTTTCTACCTCTTCTTCTCTGGCACGTTTCTGTTTACCATGGCGGGCACGTTGCTGTCCACCGGCGTCTGGTGCTTCCTGGTTAGGCTACCCATGATCCATCTGGCACGCGGACCCTCGAGGATTGTCGTCGTCCTCAGCGGTTATGTCTTCGCCGCCGGTGCACTCACGTTGCCTGCCTCATGCATCCTGTATCGCGAGCATAACGTGACTTGGGGTCGTCGTACATTACTTCCGGTAAGATTATTCATAGTAATTGTAAATCGCAGCGATTGCACGACGATAGTGCAATTAAATGATGTGTATTTCAAAGGACATGACGCATTATAAAAAGATTCCTCATTAGAAATTCTTCTTTTAGAATCAATCTTTTTAAAGAGAAAGAGCGATCTTATATATTTAATTCGTATTATTCCTATCATATTAGTGGCTTTATTGAGAATTTAGAAATGACTATTAATTATTATTGTTTTATATTGCAATGCATTCATCTTTTTCCGCTGTTATAAATTTTCATTAATGAATATTTATATAAAATTTGATTTCTATTCTAACTAAAATCTAACTCAAAATTTAATTTTAATTTTAACTAAGTTGAAATTGTAATTAAGATAGGAATAAAAATATTCGTGAATATATACGATATGTATGTGATGGAATATAGACAAACAAGGGAAATAATTTCAATCTGTCTTTCTACTTCGTTAAATGCAAATCGTTGATGCAACGACAAAACAATTCGAAACAAATGCAAACAGAATAAATGACCGAATTTTTATTGTTCCATTCTGAACACTGTTATATAATACCGTAAATATGTGCAAGTGAATGAAGTATTCAGTCTTTTCTCTCTATAATAAAAGATCGTCTTTTTCAAGGGTCCTTAGGCCCGACATTTATTGATCGAATGGACTAAAACGGGCGTATCTGCTCGTACGATGACGCGATCGACTTAAGATTTGAGAGAAAATCTTCGTAACCCGTTCGCCGTAGCTGCGGGCGCAGATCGACCATTTAAATCTTAGTGGACGATTTCTCCATGATCTATGACGGACACAGTGTACCCAGCGATCGTTCCAAATAAAGTTCCCTTGACTTGGTCCCTATTACTTCCTGAAAGCTCAGTTGCTTGCGTTCCATTAACTTTTCCTACGTTGAAGGGTCCTTAACTCTTTCTCTATGATTGATAACAACAGTCGACAAACGCATTTCTATCGAACAATATTAACTGTAAGCTTCTCTATTTTCTCTCTTTCGATTTTTAAGTTTTATACTCTTTATGTTTATTATATGTATCACGTTATATTATGCACGTATTTAATCAAATAAGATTTATTTGCGATGTACGATAATATTAATATATTCCCTTTTGCAATGCACAACATTATTGCGTAATATTTTTATCAAAAGCCTTAACTTTCCTCTACAATTATATTCTTACTCCCTCTACATAATCTGAGTATTTTTGTTCAGCTCAAGTTTTTTATTTTCTATGCTTTTAAAAAATGTGGAAAAATTCAATATTACTTATCAACATTTCTCTATTACATTACTAAAGAGATTACAAAATATTTTAGAATGAAAAATCTGATTCCATCCTTCTTTATTTCATAAGAATTTGAGAATGAAATTTTGCTTGTATCAAGAAAGATTATAGACAAATATGCAGATAATAGCAATAAGCATAATAAAAACTTAAAAAGTGATTAATACAAGATTGGCAAGTTCGACGAACGAATCATCGACATAAAAACTACGATTAACATTCATAATGCTCTTGGAATCATTCCATCCTTATTGCTTATCAAATTTAAACAAGAATAAATAATACTCAGCATTGTGAACGTGAATCGGCCTACAACCAAAATTTCAGTTGAGCATAAAATTATTTTGGAGATTAAACGGAACGTAATAGTATCAAAAGGAGTTGAAGAAATGTCAGAACTGTGTGTACTATGCGTAAAGTTAAACAAGATAAGGGGGGATCTCGTTTGCTTACAAATCGATTGCCTACAATATCGTTTGCCTACATCACTTTTACCGACAGTTCATTAGCATATAAAAATGATTGCCTACAGCTCGATTGCATATATATACTATTCTCTGCTTTAAAAACACCAATTCTATTTCAAAACTCAAACTTTTTACTTTAAAAACACGAATTCTCTGTTTCAAAACAAATTCTCTCAATTCTTCCTTGAAACACAAATATTTTGCTTGAAAAATACAAATTATTTTCTTACTTAACTTAATCTCAATTTTATATTAGTGCGCAAAAATGCTTGTAGGTAATCAACTTGACAATCGATCTGTAGGCAATAATACACGTAGGCAATTTGGTCTGGAAATTTTATTTGTGCGCAAAAGTGCTTGTTACAAAAGGCAATTGAGCTATAAGCAATAAATTTTGTGCGCAAACAAACTGTCAGCAAAACTGATGTAAGGATACTATATGATATTGATTTGTAGGGATCCACCTCCTCAATATTGGGAATTCAATTTTTGTCCAAAACTGATTATATATTGTTTTTCCAATATTATCCCAATTGAGCAAAAATTTAATCCCTAATATTGACCAAATACTGGAAAATCAATGTATAGCCAATATTGGCCCGTTATTGGGGCCCCCAATATTGGCCCAATACTGGAAAACCAATGTATAACTAATATTAGTCAAATGTTGGGACCCTCAATATTGGCCCAATATTGAAAAACCAACATGTGGCCAATATTGGGCAGAGACTGAACCCCTAATATTATTTCAATATTGGAAAAATAAGATGTACCCAATATTGAAAAAAAATTGAATCCCCAACATCGGTGAAAAATTGGAAAAACAATGTACAGTCTACATTTGGCAAATATTGAATCCCCAATATTGGGGGATCCCGTTTGCCTACAATCGATTGCCTACAAAATCCTTTGCCTACATCACTTTTTCTGACAATTCGTTTGCGCACAAAAATTATTGTCTACAGTTCGATTTTCTACATGCACTTTTGCGCACAAATAAATGTTTCAGAAACAAAGTGCTTCAAAAACATTTGCCTTCAAATACTTATTGCCTACAGATCAATTGCCTACATGTATTATTGCCTACAGCTCGATTGTTTACTTAATTTTATACTTGCGCACAAATATAAAATTAAGATTAAGTTAGATTTAAGAAAATAATTTGTATTTTTAAAGCAGAGAATTTGTTTTATTTATTTTAAAACCGAGAATTCGTGTTTTTAAAGCAGAAAATTTGTATTTTAAAACAATTTTTAGCAGAGAAATAGTACATGCAGGCAATCGAGCTGTAAGCTGTAATATTTGTAGGCAATAATACATGTAGCAATAGTACATGTAGGTAAATGTAACTCTGTTTCTACAATTTTTATTTGTGCGCAAAAGTGCATGTAGGCAATTGAGTTGTAGGCAATTTTTGTGCACAAATGACCTGTTGGCAAAAGTGATATAAGCAAACAATACTGTAGGCATTTTTTAAAAAAAGAAGCTCGCAAAATAAATCAAATTATCTCATTTATATATGTTAGATATAATATTACACAGAGATAAATGTATAATAATAATATGAAACCGAGGTTATATAAATTGACTGTCTGCTATGGACGTGAGCTCGCAACTCTATAAAGCTTGAAAATTGTCAGAACAAATATCATTTCTGAGACGATTGTTACTCTCAGAAACCCGAATTTAATATTATCTTAACGTCGTCTCGAGAGAAACAGAGTAACACGTAAGAAATATCAACAGTAAAGTTAAAGATGTAGTATCACCAAAAAGGATACATCTTATACGTTAGTGGAACAAAGGGAGCAGAATCCATTTTTTAATTAATATTTTTCAGTAATTTAGAAGTTAGAGTTACTCTAAAAATTGTTTAAATACTTTAAAAAAAAAAGATACATATAAATACTTTATAAGAGATATTTATAAAATAATGAATTTTGATACGTACAAACAAATTGAAATAATTATTATTATTAAAGAATCAATTAATATATAATATTAAAACCATAATATAAAATATAATCCTTTTTTCTCTTTCTCTCTCTTCTATATAATTCTCTGTATATTCATAATAGGAAATAATTAAATTATATGCATATAAAATATCAAGTTTTAAACCATGTCGCGCTACAATATAGATGAAAATAAATCCTATTAATTATTACATAATTCGCGCGGACATAATATCGAACACGAGAGAGAGGCTCTATCGAAACCCGATTATCGTGACACTGCGGCACAAAATTATCTCAAATATATCGTACGGAACAGTCATTTGCTAGTATTAGAGGTTTGTACTCACAATTCGATGCGCTGATGTTACCATCGTTTTCCCATGGTGTCCTCACAGTTTTAAAAAATAATGATAGCTGCATTTTTGTTCACGAGCCCAGCAATCGGAAAGAACTCGAACATTGTCAGTTATAATCACTATCACTGTTATTCATATCGCACTGTTAAATGTATTTAGGTCACTGTCATGTCTCTTTACGAAGCTTACAAGATGTCATTCTGTTGCATTTTACTGTCACAGACGAACCATTTAATTTTTTTTGTGAAGACAATCAGAGAAAAATCAAAATATCATTCGTCAAAACATGTCGAGCGTGTCAAAGCTGCCACAAATTATTCTGCGTCTTTCTCCGACAACCGCATATCTCACTTTACTATGTAACAAACGTGTCGTGGACGGTTAATGTGTTATCATTACAAGTTACGAGAAGAGTAATGGATCGCTCCTCTTGTTCGATCAACTTCGAGCAGGTATAGTATAGACATTCATAACACCAAATAATATAGTACAGACATTTATTATAACTTTGAGTGCGGTTAAAGTCTTACTACAAATGCTTTGAAGCATTTAACTGATCAATTAATAGAAGAATTTTACTAATTGACTATAATCAAAGAATATCTACTTCAAAGCAATAGCACCGATTGGCGTTTGCAACGTTCACGAACACATATTAATGTATCACTTCACTCTTGCGTATCACTTCACTCGTTTATCAAATGTTAACAAGAATGCTCGCGCGAACACCACCTCAGATAATTTCACACAGACGACAAAGGAACATTCCATTAAACGTTCGCAACGCTGGCGCATCAATTCATTCTTGTTTAATATTTGGAAACAACAACAATGAAATGATGCTCACGAACGTTAAGTGGAATGTACCCAAAATACGGCGACGTATGCCAAGGTCGCCATCTGCCGTTCGTCTTTCCCCCACCAAGCGCTCACTTCATCGCATACGTAGTTACGTTAGTTATGTACGTCACGCGGCTAGCCAGCATCGCAACGCGTCGTCACTGCCAATTATGAGTCGCGAAAGCGGAAGGATTGAAGGATATCGAATTCTCCTTGCTCGATTGACTCCTAACAGATATATAGTGAGTACAAAAAGTATTCGTACAAAGAAAATATTCGTATAAAGAAAAATTTATCCAGCGAGAAATGAGTCATCGAATTGATGTCGAATCGATATCGATGATTTCAACACCAATTCGATTTAATTGATGATCATTTCTTACTGGGTAATTAACAATTTATTCATAAAGTATAAAATAGACCGTATGTTTCTTAAAATTATATATACCAAAAAAATGTATATTAATTATAGAAAATGTATTATCTGAAAAATAAGCGAAAATTAAAAGTTTCATTGTTTGGAGGCTCAAAAATTCGTACAGTCGAGAAATTTAGCTTACAATATCAGAAATACATGCGAAGTTCATTTGTATATGTTAGAACAAAATGTATAATTCATTGAATAAAATTGCTAATTGATGTTTATTCTCTACAAATAAGACTTTTAGAAAAAATTTCTTTGTACGAAATTTCTTTGTAAGAAATTGACCAACTACAATCGAATGCGAGGAGAATAAGTGATTATGATTTGTCTATTCCTTATGGATTAAGGCTTAATCCATAAGGCTATTATAGATCCGGGATGAAGTCCGATCTACATAAATCGCAGGTCGCAAACTTGTTGCATCAGCCAATCCGATTATCCGATGCATCAATTTTAAAAATGACTGATATGCGAACTCGCGTTCTATGTAGATCTGACTTAACGAGTGCGTGATACAAGATACTATATTCTTTTTGGTAGTTCGATTGAGATTTTGTGCTCCTGAAGAGAAAAAGTTTCGTATAGACAGTATGTTAATTAAATCTATAATTTCATAGGGCGAGCGCGCGAAGGTTGTCACCCGTTATTTCGTCTTTCTCCCACCAAGCGCGCGAAGGTTGTCACCCGTTATTTCGTCTTTCCCCCACCAAGCGCCCACTTCACTGCGTATGTTCCGCGGCCAGCCAACGTCGAACGACGCGTCGTCATTACGAGTCGCGAAAGTGGAAGGATTGGAAGATATCGGATCGCTCCCGTTGCTCGATCGACTCTTAACAGATATAGTATACACATTCATTATATATATACGTTACGTATGATCATTATACTCTTAATACAGTACGGCAGAGTAATGTATGAGATACTCTCTCGATCTCTCTCTCTCTCTCTCTTTCCGCATGACTCCTTTCCGTAACGAGTTCGTGATACAAGATATGATACTCTCTTCGATAGTTTAATTGAGATTTCATGCCTTCGAGAGAAAGTTTCATATAGATAGCATATTTCGTATAACAAAATACGGTGAGCGAGCTAATTGTAAGACGCTACCCCTCGTTTCGCGTTTCTCCCCACCAAGCGCGCACTTCACGTCCTTCGCTTCCAACCAACGGCCATTACGGGATTACGGCCAACGCGTCATTATTACGCGTTGCGACGCGAAAGCTGAAGGGTATTGGGTCGCTTCTGTTTCTCGATCAACTCTTAACAGATGTGGTATAAACATTTCTTACATATATGTATTACATATGGCACGAAAGAATAATGCGTTATTTGTCGCGACACTCTTCTCCGCGAGACTCTTTCCGTAGTTTGTGATAGAAACACGATGTTGAATTTAATAGTTTGAGTAACATTTCGCGCAGTTGATGAGAGAAAAGTTCTCATATAGGCAGCTAATTACTACTCCGATATTTTGATTTAATACTATTAATGCGAGTTTGATTCGCCGTGTAACGCAAATAATACGATATATGTTTCCAGGTTATGTCGCGTAATCGAGAAACTGCTAATTATGTGATTTTAATTCAATATATTACAGAAATATACACTTGCGTGTGTGTGTGTGTGTGTGTGCGCGTGTGCGCGTGTGCGTGCGTGCGTGCGTGCGTGTGTGTGTGTATTACGATCCAATACTTGTGACGATTTATTATTTATTTGCACGATATGCATACTGATTAATAAATCGCATGAATAATAGCGTATTTGTCACGATCGTTGCTTTCTACGATAGTGATAGATTCGAGAAATGATCCGTATGGATTATAAATAGAATATTGTCGTTTTTAATTACTCTAAATCGTTAATTGCCACTTTTGGCGTATTGCTTACATTTATCTCAAAATCTCCGCTCAATTACAGTTATAACTCGCAATTTGTCCCATGATTAGTAGTTTATATATGATGCGGAATGAGTATGGTTAATTATAACCACTAATTAACGCGATACGACGATTATACCACGCGCAACATACTCTCGACGTTTGTAACGTGCTTAGTGACGAATATATAATAGATTAATAGAATAATCGCGAATGCGACGATTCGCCACTTTAACTGCCACAACATTCGGCGACAACACTCGTACGTGCATTCGCGATGAACAATCAAAGCGGCCCCTCGGATAACCGAAAATCCGGAATGACGCATCGACAATGACGTCACGACGCGCCGTCCGCGAATCGGTAATTATCGTTATGCCGCGGTCTAGCAGCTAATCGCCATCACGCACCTTAATTAATACCAAACTCGATTTTACGCTGCGTTCGATTACGTAGCGTGCGATATACCTTGAATGATTAAATGCGTCGTTTGCTCGTTCGATAAGTTGCTTGTCTCGTGCAATGCTCTCAAGAAGCATGAATTGAAAAAAATGTATCCGAAGGGGATCGAACATAATAAAAAGAAACGCGTTCGTCACGTGTACCGGATTTAAGGACGAGCGATCGTGATAATTAGCGTGATAGGGATTAACCGTAGTTCGCAGTAAATTGGAAGAGATTAAGAGAGGATATCCCGGAGATGTGTCGCAGTGCCATGTTACGGATAGTCCTTCCTAGTAACTCGTGAATCATGCATTACTTTCCTGTTCTAAACTATCGCATGTTGCTCTTGTAATCGGGCATCGGGAGTTTCGAACGACGATCAATGGTCGCTGTACCGTATAGTAGCAATTGCGATATTCGCACGGCGATCGGCCGTTTCATTGGTCGTTTATCGCTGACCGAAAGTTCTATCGCATTCGCGTTAACGGGAACAGAAAAATAACGTTCGATCGTCGTTTCTCTCAGTTATTTATTCTTCCGAGGTGTATTGTGCGCGTATAAATCAGAATCGGAGTATGGACCTCCGTGCGATCGTGGGATTAATTAGTGCGCTGGTTCGTAATTAGCCGCGTTTTCCGTTCGGCTTACCGATCGATTTTAATACTCGCGAGTGTGTACGTGTGTGCGCGAGTTCGTCGAATTACACAACATTGCCTGCAGAACAATAACAACGATGCATCGACCGGTGAGTCCATTTTTCATTAAATTTATATGATCGATTGTTTATCCGCTCTAATCAATATTTGGATGTATCTTTATATAGATCAGAGAGTTGTTAATTTTCAGATATTGCAGCTGAATTCTGCAATATCGTGAGATTTATTTTAACATGTCTTTTATTTATGGATTGTTAACTCGCAGCAAAAGTTTCTTATCTCGTTTAATTTTGCAAATCTGCAGTTTGCAGCCACAATTATTTTTTAATGTACATCGTATTCCACGAGAATATTGGAATTAATTTTCGGAATTTCGTATTTTCTCTATTTTGATTTCTCATTAAAAACAGATACTGTATAAAGATCGTCAAATAACATTATGTATATTTTGATTACGAGAAAAATACAAATCAGTATTAATTTGTGGATATTTCAGTTATGTTTTGCAATGTCTATGAAACTTGTTTTTTCTTACTCATTTTTTATTTATTGCTAACTTTTTGCGATAAAATATTTTTTATCTCCTTTAATTATGCAATCTTGTGATTACTGCAGATACTTTTTAATATATGTACATAATATATGTACATTGTATTTGATAATTTATATTGAAATAAATTTTTATATAATTTGATATATTTTATTTTAAACTCGTTAAAAATAAATATTATATAAAGATATTTCTAAGTGACATAATGTTTTGATTACGATAAAAATGATATCTTTACATAGACCAGCGTTAATTTTTGGAATTAATTTTCAAATTTTGAATACTTTATTTCAAACTCATTAAAAACAGATACTGCATAAAAATACTACTAAATGACATAACGAAGAATGTTATATTTTAGATCATTATTATAATTTTTGGACATTGCAATAATGTCAGAGAATTATTTAATCATATTTTTTATTTATAACTTGTTAACTCGCAACGAAAGTTCCTTATCTCATCTATTATAATTGTGTAGATTTGCTGCTTCACGGTTACAATTATTATTTTTTTTTAATATTCCATGAATTATCCCCGTGAGATTAGTTTTTAACTTTTGTATTTCTGTTTTGAATTCATTAAAAACAGTTACTGTATAAACTATAAAGATATCGCCAGGTAGCGTAACACCTGTCGTGATTACGAGGAGAATATTGTGCTTGTAAATTGAGTTAAGAAACTCAATGGTGCTTCTACGCGGAACGATATTGTATATGAACCACCGAGCGAACCACACTGTCACGTTGATCTTTACACGATGTGAAACTCGCCGTGTTATTAGACGGACATAAGAATAAGTGTAAGCACGAAGCGATAAATCATACTGTGAATGTAATAACAAAAATGTGAGGCGTACGACTCGCTTAACGAAAAAGTATAGAACTGCCGGTGCCTACCGATTATTTTGCAACAATACTCAATCTTAATATTTGTATGTTTGTACGTGTTTACAGCCACGTCATATTACGCGAACGGATCAATATGTATGCGAGGGATATTAATTCTATATGGACCTGGAGTCTGATGTGAATACGTTCTCGCATCGTCATTACAAACAACATACCGTATGTAAATCGTGCGATCGATGTACTCGCGCACGATGCACCGGGCAGTTGCATCATCTTTCCCTCCCCTTGTTTTTTATAATCAATTTAATTAGATCTCTCACCTTGCGCGCAGTGACGAGCATATTCGCACACGAAGCGATGCCCTTTGGGTACAATTTACATGCGAAATTTCGTACGTATCTGCGCGAAACTATGTAATGCATCGCGCGCGCGAAATGTCTGGCCCGGAATTCTCGCGTTAATATGCGGCCAAATCAATTGTTTCTCGGTGTCGACTTCGAGATCGTGTTTCGTCCCACGTGAAATTTCAACATATAGGTGCGCGCGATTTCCGCGATTGAAATTTCATGAAGTTACGCGCCGAAACTTTCCGCACAAACTCACTGTTTTCGAAATCAAACTTCCGTCGACGTGTCGGCGCGCATATAATATTGCAATATTTCACGTTTTGCTTCGGGTTCGGTAATCTGTAGAATTCTTAGATTTATTGTGACACGTACGTAAATAGATAGCTTTTGTAAAATAGAGAGATTTAAGATCAGAATTGCACTGCAGTTCGAACGTTGTAAAGAAAATACAACGCGATTTTTCAAACGTCTATATTTAAAAAATTATTAATTAGTACAGTTATTTAGGATTGGATTAATTCTTTTTATTGAAAAAAAATTAAAGTTGTTTGTATAATCTTGAAAGTATCTCTATCAAACGTCATTTTACAGTAATTTATCCACATAAATTTTGTGTCATAAATTACTTTGTTACACTTTCTGCTTATAAGCCGTCACACATTTCGTCGTTAGCAGTTAATTGATTGACTCGTTTATTTGCTGTTTTTACCGCGAGCTAAGGCATAGACGGGTGATTTGCGGAGTGAAAGAGAGCGTGAAAATAGAGTAAATGAGAGAGAAAAAAATGGGGTAGAACTGGATAAAGAAGGATGTGCCTATTACGGGGATAAAGGTAAAATAGAATATAGCGCTGAGATGGCGTTTATAGTTCGCACACATGAAAGCAATTTCATGATCACACGCGAAAAGAACTCGATGCGGCGTGAAACGGAAAGAAGGAATCCTCAGATCGACCGCTGTTGATCGACGGGCTTATTTATTGTAGAATGCATCTATTAATGATGAATATCGGGAATAAACACGTTGCCTGCAACGTTTGCGTTGCAGTTTGCTCGACAGTTCTGAGCGCATCACTAAAGCGTTTTCAGCTCAATGACAGGCTTTATGAAATTTGTATGTTCGTAGCGATTAACCAGTTATCGTTCCCATTCAGATTATCCACGCAACTCCACAAATGTAATTCGCGGTATCGTCGAGCAACTGGAATTGTTTTTTTTTTTTGCAAAATGATGACAACAAAGAGAAAACGAACCTATACGTCTGCAATCGTTTATAATTTTTATCTTACAAGTTCGTGTTTCGGCATTATTATTGATGCACGTTAAAAATATTGATTATAATGTCTCACTGAGAAACCCATTTAGTTGAATCAATTAATTTCTTGTTTGGATATGGACAAACAAATCCTTGGTTGATGCAATAAAATACTTTAGTTGAAATAAAGTATTTGGTTATTGTAACATTTTATTTGTCTCTGATAAACATTGACATCTGATAAAGTTATTTACAATAACCAAATGTTTGGCTCCAATTAAATTATTTTATTGCGTCAATCAAGGACTTGTTTGCCCATATCTAAACAAGAAATTAATTGATTCAACTAAATGAGTTTCTCAATTATTGCGTGAAATCAGATAATTATTGATATTACTACATCTCGAATAATTTAAAACAAGAAATCCAATACTTTTCCGGAAAATTTATCTTGGTATTTCAGACATAGAAATCTTTTAATTAATTAACTTTGAGTATGATTAGTTGAACATAAATCGTTTTTTTCATAGCGTTGAAAGGTAATTTTTTTCTGATGTATAATAAAATCGAACTCTTCTCCGCAATAATCCGTTTCACTACGCTTCAGGCGTTCTAACAGCATTTGCAACTTGCAATGATGTTGAATACACTCAAAATGAATTTTTATGTATTACCTTGATTTTGTGCATTTTTTGTAAACATTACATTGTTGGCGATTATTATTTCCAATGTCTTCTCCACGCACTCATTTTTTTAGAATATTAATATTATCAGCAATCCGGTTGTCTTCTTTGTAATATTATATATAGTTACTTTTTGAAAGACTTTATCAGGATTCTCTGGGATTTACGTAAAGAAGCTTGTAGGACACGAGACATATGTCATGATGAATTTTGTTTCCAATTAATATAATAACAATATATCGAGATTCATTGTTGACATTCACCTACGATATCGCAGAAATAGTAGTCGGATTCGGTTTTAAATAGAATATAACGAGAAAACTGCAAATCTGGGTCACTCAGATTGGAAATCGTTGACGCTTTTTCATGAAATTGTGAAAAATCAAATTCTCCGAAAATTGGAAACGTTGAAAAGTTATTTTCAACGCAAAAATCAACGGGTCAAATTCGGTCCCGATTTTAGTCGATTGTCGAGAAAGCCTAGGATGGTCTTCCGATTGGTATCGCCTTTAATAATGATAAAATCGATGACGCGCGGGAAAACGATGGATACGTTTCGCGCTGTTCACCAGTGGTCCTGCGGTATCTCTTTTAATCGCGCCAATAAAAAAATCCGCGCCGCGAAATAGTGCGACACAGCAGCGTGGCCATCGCTCGCCGATATCGTCAATTCGAGAAGAACAAAAATTCTGATCGCGTTGGTTATAACCGCCGGTTACAAAGCGACCTCCAGTTGCACGCCGCAATAATGGACACGCCGGGCAAATAATAGAATCGATCCGTTGGCGACATATCGATTGGCGTGCGTTACTTATTGCTTCCGTCAACGAGTAATTTCCTCTTTATCCAGGACCGCGATCCGTTCGTACGGATAGACGGCATGGGCATGATGACTGGGTAATATGTTCGACAAATTGGTAAAGAGCTAATTACCGGTCGACCGCGGAAATTATGGCGTGCCGCGATATGGTAGCACGTGTAACGCATTCGATTCGTCGTTCGGTTGTGGTATATGCCTCGCTGTATACAATACACACTGCTATATGCGAACGCGATAGGATAATAGTCGAATGGTGCTATTGCGGGAAAGGAGAATACACACTAATTTTCTTCTCAATTATTTAATTTCTTTCTAATTTTTACTCTGCCAAGTTCCATATAAAAGTGAAATATTTTTTAATTTCATGCATTTATTGCACAAAATTTAAACTTGATATGATGATTTTTAGTGACATTTTCTCATATTATAAATATACAGCGTCGATATGTGAATAAATAGTTGAAAGATTTTTATTGTAACTTTTATTTCGAGCTTTTTATGAAAGTACTGATATTTGTGATATTTATATATAATAATAGTGTGTGTGTGTATGTGTGTGTAGAGAGAATATATAAATAATACTTCGATTCGCAATTATAAACGCTAACAATAATAACATTCATCGATTCTTCGAGAATTATCCTAAAGATGAGATAATATTCGTGACTTAAATCCGTTCTAATAGTGACATGTTTACTTAACACAATTTCGCCACAAGCAAGGAGGATTTGCTGTTGCAATGAAAGCTTAGCTTTCCACTTCACGTCCCACTTGCCTGCTCCTCTCATCTACTCTCCCTAATCTGCTTTCGCACAAGCAAGGACAATGCGACTCATTGAGATGTATCGCATTGAAACTTAAGCTATCGATCCGCCGATAACGGTATTCTGTGAATCGTTAGGCTATCAGGTTAGTCTCACGTTAATACTTTTTTAACTACCTCTCTTTACAGTCATAATAATCACGACTTTGTTCATTACTGTTGTTCGGACATTGACGTATATGTCGTGATAATCTCTTTATCTCTGTAATATTGTGCTTACCTCTGTCTGGTCGATATGAATATAAAGTAGATGGCTGATTATGGATATTACGTAGAAATTACGCTCGCGTGTATTTTCGTCGTTAATACGTAATCATTTGTTGTAAGGAGAACTGAGTACTTCTCACTTAGCGAGTAAATTGCAGGACAAATTGCCGCGACTACACGAAACTTAAAATTTACATACATTTATACGGTGAAAAAAATATGCAGCACAGGAGGAGTGCAACAATCAAATGCACTCTTTTACATTTATCAATTAATGCAAATATTGCAATTGTTACACTGAAGTTGCGATTTGTTCAAAGTAACGCATTAAAATGTCGCGAAGAAATCCTTGCGAAGAGATCTGCTGCACTTGCTGCACATAAATCTGTAACTCCTGTGTGTTTACCGTACATCTCTAACCTTTCTTTTGTCGTGCCCCGAGCGAGAAAACTCCGCAAACTTTTTCTCCCGATGCACACGACAACCGCTTCATGCATCTTTGGTGCACTTTACGGGCGCATCGACAGAACGAAGTTCTCCGTGTTCACTGGCTCCGAATCCGCGATCGCCATACTCTGTTACTGACACTCGACTAAAAAATTCCTCCTTCTTTTGCGACACCGTTTAGGAATTTACTCGTTCTTTGCAGTTAGTTTGGTGAATTGTTTATAAATTAAAGTATAAGTTGTGCTTCAGGTACCGTCAGAATTTAATATCTTTAGTATCAAAATGTCTATACTCGAATTAAGAGTTAAGCAATCCATTTCCATATAACTTTTTCACCATATAACAAAATTGTATTTTTTTCTAAAAAGAAATACTATATCTTTTTTTAAAATCTTTTTTCTAATCTGGAATGATAAATGTTCGTTCATTTATCATGCTTACAGACGATGTCTGGTATCACATCCATGCATTGTGCGATTATATATAATTCATGGTTATTACGTATCGAAAAAAAAGTCTATAGGCTTAGAGCATACAAAGTTCACCTCAAGTTTCAAGAGTATATAATTTAAAAAGTTTTAAAGTAATAAAGTACCTATAAAAAAAAATATCACAAGATATTGATTTCAGAAAAAATTAATTCTTGTTTATATAAATCCTCGTAATATTTTCACTGATGTCATTTTGTGTTATTTTAACATGTATTATTTAAAAATGTCTAATCTCAAAGTACGTAAGACATGCATATAATTTTCAGATGGCATATAAAAATTAGTTGTGAAAAAAAAAGAGAAGCTGGATGCGCGCAATGCACTTCCAAATATGATTCTGGAACTAGTAGACGAATACGAACGACGTTTTCCAACGTGAAAGACATGCCAAGTGAAAAGTGTCAACATTTGCAGTGCTTTTAGCATTATGCTTGAGCAGTGCGCCTTCTTGGGCACTTTATGCGCATTGACACATGCTTAAAGCTCGCTTCACTCTGAATACACAGTTTTATCATACTTTTTTGAATCCTTTTATCGTACAAATCATGATTGACGTGGATATAAATGGAGCATATACGTACCACTGAATAAACTCTAATTGTTCATTAAAAAGTGAATTCGTGGAAAAGTTATTGTACACAATAGCGCCCTAAAAAAACATAGCTCGTTTAACTAGCAGATATGAATGAGATATGAGAGACTACAATAATGTTTTGATACACGATATATCAAAATTGTGAACGATGGTATAAACTATAAACGAATTATTAATATATCTTCTCGTCCCAATACTCTCTTGACGTATGCTTCAAAGCGGATGAAACGAGTTCTAATGAAAGAGCAGATAAAAATTTTCTGCTGATTGAAAAGTATTAATCTTTATGAAGTCGATTTTCGATGTACAGCAAAATCATGATAAATGTATAAATCGGTATATGCGGTGGATGAATCCATATACAAATTTAAATTATATGCGATATCAATTTGAATGATTAAAACAATAATAACAGAAACTGAAAAAGAACAGATGGATTTTAATAGAGATATTGGATTTTAATTAAATTACGTTTCAACGATTCATTTTAGTAAAGTACATGTACAATTTGATTAGCTTCTATTAATAAATCTTTTGTATATTCAAACTAATATAATAGTAGTAATATCTTTGAGACTTTAATTATTATCTATGTTCTGAATTTGAGAGTAAATCTTTATTAAAAATATTCAAAATATAATTGGACGGAATTTAATTAAATTTTTGTTTGTTCTCAATATTATTCGTGAACATACGTGTTTTAACATTTGAATTTTTTTTAATTAAGTATTTTGTAATTGTATTTTGCAAGAGTTGATAAATAATGATTGATAACGGGAAATATTTTTGCGTTACAAAATAATATTTTTATAAATTATTATAATCAATTTGCATAATCAATTTTTGCATGAAATATGTTTATAAATTATTATTATCAATTTGTATGTGAATATATACAATTTAACATTAAAATTTTTCTTAATTAAGTATTTTGTAATTGTATTTTGTAAGAGTTGATAATAATTGATAATAATTGAAAAGAGAAATATTTTTGCGTTGTAAAATATTTTTATAAATTAATATATAATCAATTTCGTACATTCTATTCCGATTTGTATTTGTTCGTTTCTCTGCATATAGTAGGCGCTCGTCATCGACAACAGGATTATGCAAAGTTGCAACCTTGTTAGACCGAATGCACCTGAAAAGTTCTAATACTTCCGTAAACGACGTTGAATTAAACAGTTTCGAGCCAAAGCTTCTCAGGAATTATACGTTGGCGCTCAGCGCCGCTCTAGATCGACGAGGCTAAAATTTCTCCCGGGAAATTGGCGACTAATCCGTTCATTTCCAAACAAGAAATTAGTTTAGGAAGTCCCGGAATGTCAAACTAGGTTTACGATACTTTTTAACAATACATGATTCTTTTCTTTCTTTCATTATATTCTCTATTACTAGAATAAGAATCATTCTTATTCTAGTATCATTCCTTTTTACGTACACAAATACCAATCACTTGTACGTGACTGTGTAGTTACAATAGTTTGCGTTCTGATATTATTTTTATACGCCAATGAATAATAAGTACAAGATAACTTCTTTTTTTGTAATAAATTGAAACTCAATTTGAAATGGTTATAACGACGTACGATTACGAGACCGTCAATCGACCTGCGTAATTTGCGTAAAAGGCCAAAACTCGAAATTCGTGGTATCTGAACAGCACGAAGTGCGATCGACAGTCTCTTGCAAAATTGACAGCTGAAGCTGCCCATCACGGGGAACGCAAAACTCGAACGTTTGATTTAACCAAGCGTTCGGTAGCGATCAAGCTATCGCGCTATAGTGGAGCAATGGAAATTCGTCAAAAGCGAGCTGCAAGTTACAACCTCTCGAATCCGGCGACATCGATCGAAACAGTAATAGCTCCGCTCTATTTCTTTCTTTACCGTTCACTGTTCTTCGTACGTTCCTTCCTCTCTTAGCGATTATACCCGAATCTTTTCGCAACGATTCCCTCCTTTTCCGTTACTGAAAAACCCATTTATCTGTGTACGAGTGCCCCTGTGTCGCTGATAAACCGAACCACCGGCTATCCCGATGAATATAAATCCAATTGCTGTACCGACGTATTATCCTAGCTATATTTTTAACAGCGTGATAAACAGCCACGTTACGGTGAAAATCCCCAGAAATTTCTACGACCGCACTAACGATCGCGATGCTTTGAGTATCGACATAGAAAGCGATTGTACTATATAAGTAATTGTTTCTACACGTGTTCTTATATTCGAAATTTTTTAAAGAGCGTTTTATACATTTGTTTACATCCACTGATACCATCCTCGCCAATCTCTTTGTGATTAAATTAAACAGCGAAGATTATCATTAGTATAAATTGTGAAATATAAAAAGTATAACCAATTCTTTTTCTATTAAATAAGCCGTTTAATGTTTTAATATTATTGTTTAATTTGATTTCTTGTTTGCTTAAATAAACATGATATTTGATAAGAAATAATAAAAAGGGAGATAACAGAAATGATATATTGATTTTTTTATTGGAATTAAAATTAAAATTATTATTAAAGTTATGTACATATATAACTTAGAAATGTAACTATTGATGTATATTTAAAACAATATTTTTAAAAGACGGGTTGTTATTACAAAGAACGTTACCGAAAACATTATTCTCTGCAGATAATTTTTATTATGCAAGTCTATTATTCTCTCATTTATTTACATACAAGTTATAAAAACACACATTTCCATTAATGTGTGTTTTTTTCTTATTAATATATGTATATATATTTTAAATAGTTATTAAATATATGTTTCAGCTGATGATAATGCTGTGCACGAGTATCATCTTCTTAATTTGCGGCGCTACCCATGGAATCACATATCGTAAATCACATCTCTTTTCCCAAGAATTCGCACCAGCGCAAGTGAGTACGAATATAAACTAGATGATAAACGCACACGCATTGCGACATAATAAATTGGCAGTGAGAAGGGTCAATATATTTTTTTTTTCGTAGGGCGCGATAATAAAATGTATATATACAGTGAGTGCAAAAAGTATTCGTACAGAGAAAATATTTTTTTAAAAAACTTTATTTTTAAAAAGTAAATATTATCCAGCGAGAAATAAGTCATCGAATTGATGTCGAATCAATATAAATACGATGATTTTAACATCAATTTGATGTCGATTCGATGTTTAATTGACGATCATTTCTTATTGGATAATTAATTCATAAAGAATAAAATAGACTGTATGTTTCTTAAAATTACATGTACCAAAAAGATACATATTAATTATACAAAATATATCATCTCAAAAAAAGCGAAAATTGTATGTTTGAATGCTCAAAAAGTATTCGACAGAAGTTTAGCTTCTAAAATCAGGAATATATGCGAAGTTCGTTTGTTTATGTTAAAACAGAATGTATAAAATTGCTAATTAAGGTTTATTTTTTACAAATAAGACTTTATAACAAATTTTCTTGTACAAATATTTTTGCTCTCACTGTATATGTACATATATTAATCTTGTTCTCTCTTTCAATTCTATTTGCGCAACCTTAATACCGAAAAATCCCTGGGATTTTCAATCGCTTATAATCCTGGAAACGAGTAATGCCGTGACATTTTCATCATGGAAAAATCAATATTAAATTGCTCAAATATTCTCCCCTCTCCCCATCAAACTTTCTTAGTACGTTGTAGACATTTAGCTTCTTATCGTACAAGTAGTTTGTATAAGAATATATTACGAGAGCTTAATAATCTTTAATGACGTTTCAAAGTAATTTGACAAAATAGTTAAATGCAAAAGAATCTTAAGAATCTTTGGGAAAACAACGAGTAGGAACATGGCCAGGTAAATTCCTCTCTCGCAATATACGTTTTCATTACGCTTGTTGGAGAGTCTAGGAGCCTAGGCATTCTCTTGCTTGCACTTCCGGTTCAACAGGCATTAAGATGAGTATCGTTGACATCGTTTCCGCCTGGAGACGTTGCGCCCGGCTCACAAGGTAGAAACTTAACGAACAAGACAAAACCGAGGGTTTTAGCAGGAAAACGGGGGAGGGAAGAAAAAAAGAAAAGCGCTGACTCTCTTTCTGATGTATCTCCCGAAGGAAAGTTCTGCTCGTTACGGGAACGTTCGCGAAGCGAAGTCATGATTTATTCGCTCAAATATATATGTCACGCTCTTCTATCGAGAAGTTCGTAAAACTTCAAAGAGCTTTCATTATTTATCGAAACTTGTAATTTGTGGAGAAAGAAAGAAAGAAAGTTGGTTGATTGATGAATACGCGTAGACATATATTCGTGAAACTCTAAAAGGATGGATTAATTTGTAAAAGCGAAAAATATCCATTGTTAAGTTCAATTAATATCGATATCCTCCCCGATGCTACTCAGGCATATTAATTAGCGCAGGATGAATGTATCGAGCTCAGTCCTTTGACGAGAGTAACTGTACGCATAGCTCCTGCTGTGAATTATAACCATAGTGTTCCTTGTAGCTACTTTTTACGCTTTTTACGCTTCGTTATTAAATTACAGGTACTACTTTATCTCTCATTATATCTATATTCGTTATTTTACAATATTGTAATATCTTCGGTTATATCGCGTTATTTCTTATTGACATGTTTATTCTTGTACGTGCAGCGCGATGCTTGTAACAATTTGCGTATAAAGAATAATTAATTTAGTGTCGCAAGTTTGCTCGCGACACTTGATTTTAACCCTTTCGCCGTACATAGGTTCCACTAAAGTGCATTTACACCATACACTGAAGTTTCCACTCGCGTCTGTACAAATTTATTTACGACTGTGTCCCGAATATAAGAGGATGCAACATTTGCCTCTAGCTTTAACTTTATTTCTCCCATAAAATATTTGAATTCAATTATACTAATTATTGCTGCCAACAGCAAAAATCAATTTTTTTTTATTGTAATTCAAATTTAACTTACGTGAAAACAAGGTATATAAGTCATTTTTCAGTTATAATTCATGTCTCGACAAATTTAAATTTAGATATCAACATATTAATCGTGTAAAGTAGACATACTTTGCGGTTAGAGAAGTGACGTACTTGAAGCAGTAATAAAGTGGTATAAGTCATATTTATGAATAAAACTAATTCGAAAATACAAGAATTATAATTTCTCAAAATTATAATTTAAGCAGATATCAAAGCTATATTATGCCTGTGAATAACATTTGCGCCTCGTATAACCCTTTGTGGTCTTAAGCCGGGATATTTAGGATGTACTTGCCAAAATATCTTGAATATCCCAGATTACAACCGCAAAGAGTTAATACCGGCTTCTATTACAAACAGTAGTGCAGGGCTTTCAACCAAGTCACGTCAGTATTCCGCATAAAATACAAACTAGAGTTATTTTCTCGACTAAAAAATTCCCTGATGTCAAATATATATTTGTACGCGTAATATTTTCGCGCGAGTCTTTTTCTGTCTTTTCTGGAGGAAAAAAGCCTGCTTGTGTTTGGGAAACACGTTGTCCGGACGCGAGCTAAATTCTCTAAATGAAGAAGATCTGATTTATACCACTTTATCTCTCGTTCGTGCGTCCCGGACGACGAGAGAATTAAACTCGACATACGCTCGTCGTCGTGGTCCAACAGAAAGTCGTAGATCGGAGCGTCTGACGGTGATAACGGTGGGGTCCGTCGACGACACGCGGAAACGATGGAAACGGGTGCAACGGCGTTAGCCTCGTTAGCGTCACCGGCTGCGCGAACCTACAGCAAACTTTCCACGAGAATAATCTCGTTTCTGCTTTCCCAGTGGCGTGCAACTTTCGTCTTCGTGGGCGTTCATTCGCGCGTCAAAAGCGCGCACCTCCGCGCGCGGTTAGGAGATACAATAAGTGTTGGTGGTCAATTAGTGGTATACATCAGCCACGTGCCCCACGGGAGTTAAGAGACAGACGAGCGGGATGAGTGAAGTGTGAATTGAAAAGGAGTGGACGGGAAAACGAAGCGATGGCGCGAGTTAAAAGTTTCGGAACGTCGGGTAATTTGTATTCATATTACGGCACGTTGGAAAGGGCGGATATGTAAGGGTGAATTTTCGTCGGCCAACAACTTCGGAAGCGCGCCCGTGCCTCTCGCGTTTACGAGTCTTGGTACTTAAAAGCTCATTTCGCTGATTTGTAACGTCCGCGGCACGTTTGCGAAACTCGCGTGCTTAGCTTCACTGATATCAGTCGACTTGGGAGGAAAAGAGAAAGAACGACGAATACCATTCTTCCTCTCTTTGCGAGTCTCTCTTGCGCTCGTGAAAGGTCTTGAATATTATGAAACACCGCCACAAACGAGCGAAGCTTCGTACTTCGTTCTTGACGCCGGCGATTAATATCGTCGTTACTGTAACGCTTTGCGTGGGAGCGAAGTGCCACCCTCGTAATTAGATAATATTGAAAAAGTACTAAAACCGCAGATTACTTAGCGCTTAAGACGTGACATTATTATTAATAAGGAAACCGTCTCTGCTTTTAATTTATCAGTTTAAACGAATTTTTGTAAATATATAAAATGAAGAGGAATAAGTATAACTTTCTTTTTATTCGCGATTAATCAATTTTTAAACGTTTTATAAAAGGATTAAACCTATTTATTTTCATATGGATGGAACATTTTCTCATATGGATATTACAATGAGAAAAATTGTTATTTTATTGTTATATTTTGTTATTGTCGTAAAAAACTGGAATTATAATTTATTTCAAAATTAACAACAGAAACTTGTTCTATAATTGTCTTACAAAATAATTATGAAGATAGAGAATCTCACACCGCGCACTGTCAAGTATCACCTTAATTTTCATAATATTCAAGAATTTAATGAAACGAAGCCTCGAAAATTATGAAAAGCTAGCGCGTTTAAGGCTCGTGCTTTGTTTTCATGATCGTCGATTAATATTACGAAGGAACAGTAGCGCGGTATAATTGAAAGATATTACGAAATTCATGCACAATAATATGAGCAGCGACAAAGATAATAGGAATCGCGAACTGAGCACGGTCAATTACATGACGAGGAGCATTAAAATTGGTATGTCGCGTCGAAAACACTCGCATTTCGCAATTACGTATGTCGTTACGATCGTGATAACTGCTAAAGACTCGAATCAACCGCATAATGTTGTTTATGTATTGCGTTCAACGGATGTAGTATGACATAAATATAGAAATTATGGAAAATCATGGAAATCGAATAGCGAATTATGAAAGTGTTGGATACTACGGGAAATTGTCCATGTAAATCGCTCGATGGACAATGGATGGACAATGAATCGGACAGATACCGTTACGATCACAGTGAAAAGCAGATGCTAGGCAAGCAATTCTCTCGGGCTCAAATATCGATAACTACGGGTAGATGAGAGTGCAGATCACGAGAATTCGATAGACAAGCGGCCACAGAATCGAAGCAGCTACAAAATTTTTGCAAAAAAGCGGCACTCAGTGCTGACCGTAAAACTTGTACGTTTAACCGTCACCAGTAAATTCCCGGGAATTTCGGATTTTCGGATTAGCCGTGAGACGGGTCTGTGGCATATATATCCGTTGTCCTTTCCGACCACTACGCGCCCAATGCTGAAAACAATCCGTTAAAAAAAGAAACACGTATATTCGTACGCACATACACGACCGTAAACGCGCACGTGAACGACGCGTGAACGGAGGACGCGAATTTTTTAACGTCGGAAACGACGGACATCCGCAGGTGGCGTCGAATATTTCGCAGCTTGTTTCGAAGTGGGCGGAGAGATTGCAGGTAGGAAGAACAATAGGAAACACGCTGCGCGTAGTACAGCGTATGTGTTATAACACGGGATTATTGTAACTTCGTCATTTTCCAACAGGACAAGGGTTTATTAATATCGCAGCAGGAACGCGCAGCGCTTCTATTCGGGACACTGCGCGGACGGATTAATACAGTGCTTACTTCTCGTTTACGAGATTACCCAAACTACTCGTCCGTCTGGGATTTAACGCAGGTACGTACCCTTCGTCTGCCGACGCTCTCCTCCTGACAAATCCACCCCGAACGACTTTTGCGACGCGAACTTTGCGAATTCCGGAATCGGTTGAACCGCCCGTGACGGCGCCGTGAAAACATTTATCGACAAATTAATCCGTAGTAAATATCAGGCCGTTACGGACTCTCGGATAGTAGTCAACAAGCTCCCTGGCAGTTTGCCGTTGTGAATCTGGTCCGCAGCCTCGGTATCGACCTACCGGATAACGGTGTTTTTCAATTTACGCTAATTGCGCGCTTCGTAAACTCTGTTTACCGGTGACTTTCGGTTTCACGGCGTGCATCTTGTCGGCATGGATCTTCTCCCGCGTTAATTCCAGAATCTCATGCAATTTCTCAACTAATTTGAGGAATTACGGAATTTATTTGACTGCATTGTCGATTTTATTTCTTTTTTTTTTTTTGGATATGATTTTTTGTATAGTACATGATATTTTTATAAACTTTTTCCAGCATATATTTTATTACATGGTTTTAAAATTTGTGATAACAAAAGAGATAGAGATTTTCTCTCGATATTTTAAATTTAAAACCTTAATTTACATGAAAATTCAATAGTGGTTATAATATTTTTCAAGTCTTGATTTAATAGAAAATCATTTTTTTATACCTATGAAATTGATAACATTTTAGATTATTAGTATATTACAATTTATGCAATAGATTCTTGTTAAATATAAAGCATAAAGAACTTTATGCTAGCTTTGGATATATAATTTCTTTCTTTTCTTTTTACTTTTATTCATTTTATCTTGAAAATGTTAGTTAGACGATACTTGATTCTACTTTTGTTTTATTAGAAATTCCAAGCGCTAACGAGTAGCTACATAGTACGATAATCTGTTATAATTTGTAAATAAAAATTTTTAAATATTTTTATAAAATATTTTTATATTAAAAAGTTTTTTTCCTTAGGGGAAGTTAAAAATAAAATTCAGTTCATTTAATTTTACTTTCACTGAATTATTCTGACTTCAGTCCAAAACATTAAAAATAAATGATTTCCGGATATATTTTCGAATACTGTCAATGCTCTAAATGCTGTTTTATAATACCATTTAAATAATTGTAATAGATGATTGACATTATCCGTCTTCAATACTAAATGCTTTTTCCAATACTCGCGAGAGAAAATCCAATATTCGCGGTTGCGTCCCTTTTATTTCGAGTATCTTGATCCGCAATTAATTTGTCTCTTATACGTATATACAGCGTAACGTGCGAGTTGTAATGAAATCGTTTGTCGCGTATCGACAGACACGCCTGCAGTGTTGCGGAATTAACGATGCGAGTGACTGGACCAGATATCCTGGTTTGCCCGAGCTCCCTCAGTCCTGCTATTCCACGAGGTTCGTACAACACCCTAGAAACACCTCTGAGTGCTTGAGACGGCCGGCGGTAACGCAAGTTTCAGATTTAGTACCGAGAGTTGCCTCGAGGACTCGTCTGAGATGAGAATCCAACAAGCCCGCTAAGCGGCGTCCCGGTTTCCCTTTAAAGAAACTCTCCCGGTGCCACTTAATCGATCCCGACTCGGCTTTTCGGATACGAGGGCGCTACATTGCTCTTAGGTGGATCGCGTTGCTCGCCAAAATGCTAGAGCGCGACTTGTAAACGATCCGATTTATCTCACCAGTCTCTGATGAGCAAGTTTCTTTAAAGCTTTGTAGACTGGAGAGATATTGTTCACGAAGATTTATATATCGAAGCGTCTCGGATCATCTGCAAGATTGACGAAATAAGAGAGCCCGAGCGATACAAAGAGCAAAAAATAATTCTCGTTAAAAGATAAAATCTATCTTACGATTGATTTTCTTTCCGCTGTACTTGAAATCAGAGTCGACGATGTATTAAACGAATGATCAAACTTTTAAACCGCACGATGGAGTTCGCGCTCTTCAGAAATTGACGTCTGCCGATACCTTTTATCACGTAGAATCTCCTGCGCCTTCAATATTCGACGTCGCTTCAAGTTCGATATAAGCCTTATATCTAGGGCGTGATGAGATTATATATCTATTTAAAAGTAACAGTAGAGGGAAATGTATACGTATACCTGTCTGTTGTAATTGAAAAGTGACACGCTACGAGTGTGTTGAATTTCCGCAGCTGTCACGAGGACGTAGTATATTTCGTCGTAGAAAACTGGTAGGGGAAAGTTCGTGTTGTCCATATCGCAGCGTGTAACAGACGTCTGTTACCACTTTTCGCATATTTTCGAGTTTCCAAAACGCTCGACGTTCCGTATCAACGGACGACATAAAGGGAAAAGAGATGGCTTTATCAGTACGACAGCCCGTATCATGGTACGATTACGCGTACCTTACGCCGGACATATATCTGAAGTCATTTATCGCGATCATTATTCTCATCCGGAAGGGAGGAACGGCCTATTGTGATAATGACGTCGAAGGCCTTTCATGGAGACCAACGGTAATGCACACGTACACGTGTCTCTTCATCGAACGTGATGTTGTATGCTTAACAAACCGCGTTTGGTCCTACGCTTGACAAACCGCGTGTACGGCCATAAATTGGTTTAAATATTGATTCTCATTTTAATGCGAAGCGAATTGCGCTGTGCAAATTATATCTGATTACATCATGTCGGATTTGTCGCCCGCAAGATACGCAGTGCGGTATTTACCGCGTTAATAATCGATACGGAATCTTGATTGTTCCGATTATATTGTATATTCTTTCGATCACTGATATATTCTTTCATCCTTCATTCAGTATATCGGAAACGAGTCGTCGTCATCACTTGATTTCATTCTTCATTCAGTATATCGCAGACGAATCGTCGTGAATCGTCGTGAATAAATCAATTACGAGCATTACACTTTAAATTTCTTGGAGTAAAATTTTACTCCAAGAGAGTGAAAATGCAGCTACCTTTGAAAAAAAGGAGCTGTATTTTCACTCTCTTGGAGTAAGATTTTATTTCAAGGAATTTAGAGTTTACGATACATTACGAAGAGTGTCACCGGCTGCTGGTGCGGTTTTTGCGGTCCCATGAAATTTACGAGTTCGTTGTCGACATTAAAAAAAGATACCTTCCACCTGAATTACGAGCGGAGTACAATTGCATGCTTATCGTCTTCGAGCAGCATGGACAATCTGGCAAGGAACATTGATTTTTATACACTCACATTTTATCAATAGTTTTTACAATGCTCACTGTATGAGGCGCAACCGTGTTAAAAACCGCTACGGTGAATAATAATTTGAAGTCGAAACTAAGCCCATACCAGTGAGACCACATGTCCTGCGCTATACTTTTGTCATATATTTTTCATGAAAATGGAAAATCCACTATTCTCTCATGCTGTTCTACGTTTCTTTATATACATACATTTTTCATTCAAAGCAATATACGTCCGTTTTGCATTTTTCGCGGTCTATTTTATATAGTATTTATAAAGAAATATTGGCGAGAAAGAAGAAACAAAAAAAGAAGAATGCATTTGATGGATATATTTTTGATAAGTGAAATTGTTTAATTTACCGAATGCAATAAATTAATAACATTTTCGTGCTTAATGAAAAAAATGTAATTTAAGAAAAATTGAAGTAATTTATAATTCTTAGTAATTATATTACGAAATTAGATTAAATAATTTAGTAATTAAATAGTTTAAAAATGTTAATTTAAAAATGCAAAATTTTCTTGTTTTATTTAAGTGATTTATTCATTGATAACAGTGTAATTAGTAAGACCTATTAATCATTTCATTCGCAGAAACGTTTAAGCCTTTGCAGTATAATGCAAAAAAAGGAATATTTTTTTTTGTTACATTAATTGACTTTTTACTTAATATAGAAGTTTTTTTTTAGTACTTTTTTAGAACTTTCTACGTATTATCGCAAAGCTCTATAGCATATGTGATAATCCATTTTCAAAAAGTTCTTCCATTGTAATCGGCGAACCGTATTTTTTCGGTAACAACTTTTAGTACAGGAACAAGTTTTGTTTTCCCATTCTTTTTTAACGTTACGTTTTTTTTTTTACAGATAAAGTTTCCTCGCAGAAATATACTTTGATGTGATTGTTAATCTAATTTTTATTTTAACACACGTTCGAATTTATTTCTGTTTAAAATATATCTGTTTAAAACAACCTTTTTTTCCATTTAAAGCTCTTACTTAGATTCTTCAGGCGATAAGTATTTTTGCACGTCAACAGTTTTTAGATAAATCGTCGAAAAACTAAAAAATTTACTTAAAATAATTTCAATTATGACATTAATGTATTTTTAAATGCGTAAAAATTTGCACAAGAAGCTCAATTCACATGCTCGTTTATTCGAATACGTATTTCCATTGTCGTCAAATCTGTGTCCGTTCACTTAGTCTCAGTTAAAACTGATTTCTTGTTCAGGCAGCTACCTATCGATCACAGTAAAGTAAACGTCAGTGTGTCTATCTAACGGACAGGAGATAGTAGCTATTAACGTATAGGTATTATATCTCTTGTCGCGAAGATTAAGTTGCGTCCAAACGTAATTGCATTGTATACGGCGGCCGGAAATATCGTTTCAACGCCAACGCATCTTTTTCCTATTAATAATTCCCACGGATACTTATGAGTTCCAACGAGGCCGTGAGCAAGGAAATTTATTTTTATCTGTCGTACACAAAGAGTGTGCACACGTATCCGCGCATATGCGCATATGCGATGTCCGGCGCGGACAAACGAGGGTGCAAACAGGCCGACGGAGAAGATCGATGCTGCACTCTCGCTGGCAAAACGTCACGCAACGTCGCTTATGCATATGACCCACGTTGGGAGAGAGAAAGAATGGCGGGAGAGAAAGAGAAAGATAGTAAAAAAATAAAAAAAAAAACAAAAAGAAAAAAGAGTGATCACCGCCAAGTCCGAAGCACGTTTTTCCATAGACGCGGTTACGTACCTTGTCGCAACGCAACGTCGATATTTTTATACGTATCAGTGATGCAACTGTCACATGCTATGCGTTGCGATTCTTTTCACGAGAGCAATGAGTAAGCGCATCAGGTCAGGTGGCATCTCGTCGATGTTGGAATTGATTCGAAAGTTAAGCCCCTCTTTCGTAGGCGGAGGAGCATTGGAAAACGCCGCCGTTGCGAGCGAATTTATCACGGGATGTTCTCGCGTGACTCGCGTCCTTCTGAAAATATCTAGTTCGTGTATCTCCTCCCGTTTGTTTCCTCTTGCGCTGTTGTGTGCAATCGTACACGCGGTCCCTTGTATTTTTTTTTCTTTTTTTTCATTGGCGCCCATGCACATCCGTCGCGAGGAAAATCCGGGCGGTTCGTCGTGGGTTTTTTTTTCCATCGCCGATACGTGACTGCAATGTTGATATGATATTTATACGATACGTTATGTCACATTACATTACGGTGTTTCCATTCGCGCGTAAAATGATTTAACTTTGATATATGAATGATGGTTTCAATCGATGTGTACGACTGTTATAATTGTTAGCCGTACTCGCGTGTCGCTTGACAAATATTTCAATAAATTTTCGTTTCGTTCGTATCGACGTATCAAAAGAGCGCGAGTTTATACAGCAGTATAAATATTTCACTTTTTAGGAGCAAGAATCTTTTATCTCCACAGTCACGTTGTACATTTTCGTACATCCGATTAAATGATCATATGGAAAATGAAAGCGTTAATAACTTCGCTTTTGATAATAATGAGCATGTAAAGAAACTAGAAAAATGACCCATTGTGCGTAATGGCGGAGGTCCCGTGATCTCGACCAGAGTTGATTTGCGACGCGAACGAGACATATGAATTTCTGCAAATATGAATTTCTTCAAAATTTAATGACTGACAGATCCCCCACCTTCAATCGGAATTAGAGAGCCTCTGAAGGAGAGAGTAGCAAACTGCTCTTCCTCTGATTGGATGCGGTCATCAAAACTCCAAACATAAGCATGGAAGAGATTGAAAAAAACTAGTCACGTAACCCCCGTCTTGATTGGACGCGGTCATTCACGTGATCAATTTGTCACTCCCTCCCTCTGAGGTTCTCTAATCGAAATGGGTCATCTTTCTTTATACATCATAGATAATAAGAATTTAAAAAAACCTGTGAATTCTGCGAATACTTGCATTGTATATCTGGGCAAAGAACTTTACGTTTATATTGACAAGCGAGGTCAATGCGACCATTGCATGTATTCCGCGCTACAGTGTATTCGCAAAGCTCCGAGAGAATCACGGATTTCCTACTCGGGGCATTTTATTCTTGCCGACGGGTGACCCGATGCGAGGATAGAGATGAGCGCAGCAGCCGGAACTGCCATAACGTGCAGCGCGTTGATACTTCTCCCAAGATGAACTTTTCGCTACTCACTCTGCCGTGAAATACACGGGCTCACGGGATCGCGGCCACGGGTTGACGTCGCGGTGATATATTAAAAACTTTCTGTCCAATAGATAATCTTATTAAGACTTTTAATTTTCATTCAAAGAAATCATCGCGTTCTTTGTCTCGAAATTTTTATTTAATATTGGTACACGCTCATCTATCGTGAAGTTCTCCCGCTCGCACTGAACTCAGTGACTTCCTTGAATTTTAGAATCTTAGTGTGTTTTCGAATAATAATTCCTCCAAAGTGTTGATAAATTTTTTAGAGTTAATGACCTCGGAATTTCACTTGCAGTTTGCGTTTGCATAACGCGTTAATGTGTACGATTTATAATTTTTGTACAGTAGATAAAACACGCGATCTCTTGCGTACTTCCGCTAATGTGCGCGAAAAATTAGATTGTTCGTGATGTCGTTGTTGCAACGCTAAAATGTATTAAAACAACACCAAAAACGTTGCTTAAATATTCGTATATGATTACAGCGGAATAAATTCGCGCGTCAGATGCAAAACCATCCAGACCATTTGCAAATTTATCTCATGTTGAGTAATAATTTCATTCATACGACACAGTGAAATCAATCTGTAGATTGTGATACTTAAAAAGTTTAATTATGATTGATGAATTAATTTGTAAATATTTTGTAAAGTTATGATTGAGCGAATTCAATTTATTGGAATAAATTTTCGCAACGCTGCAATATGGAAAGGTTATAAAATTGGCATGTACGGACATCAATTATAAGTACATTATAGGGTCACCCGGAGTAATTGTAACGATATTTGATTTTACTAAAATTCAAAAAGACTAATTTTAGATTTAAATTTTAGATTGTTCCATATTCAAAGATGATTTGACTTTAAGTTGGCACAAGTTCTCCTAAGCACAAAAATTTTGTAATAATTACCAAATGTGTAAAAATAATATATTTCAAATGATAGCTATTAGAACACGTGGTATAAAACATAAGCGGAAGTAGAGTATTTTCCTGAAAAATTTTTCCAAGCAAGGATAGAGTCCAAAACTGTTACAAAATTTATCATCAAAATTAATTTTCTAGATTCTGTAACATCTTATATAACATTCTCTTTCGCTCGTGAGAAACGAGGCAGCTTCGTAAATCCTGAAACGCGGCGAAAAGTCGCCGCAACGATGTCGCTGCGTCGCGTGCTGATACTCTTTCCGAAGTTTTCGCCTTGGCAAAATAGCCGGGGATGAAGCAACGCCTGGCGAGAGAAATTCACTCTCTCTCTCTCTCTCTCTCTCTCTCTCTCTCTCTCTCTCTCTCTCTCTCTTTCTCTCTCTCTCTCTTTCTCTTTCTCTTTCTCTTTCTCTAGTAGTACCAGTCCGGAAGTACAACCACGTCTCTTGAGCGCGTGTACACGAACGATTTCGTCGTTCCCTTTCCTTTTGGCTCTCTCGTCCTCTCTTCTCCCTGTCTCCTTACACCTCAGCCCCGTAATTCCCCTTTAAGCTGCTGTGGGAGGTCCGCTCGCGTGTCACACGTAGCGCGAGGATGAATATACAAAGGCGCTTTAAGGAGACGCCGCCCGTACTGATGTTCTCGATATTCACGTGCACGTTTACGTACGAACGCCGTCGTCGTTGGTACACGTGGACCGTTGGCACATACTTAACTGAGTGTATGTGCGAAAGCTTAGAGTTGCGCGTACGTGTATGTGTGCGCGGGTTTTCCTCGGCAGGCTTACAGAAGACTACCTACTACACCGACCGCTGACGTCGCGAACAATGGGGCGATTAACGCGACGGGAATGTGGAAAAGCGGCGACGTCTTGCACGCCGATAATGGAAACGCCTAGCGGCTTGAAAGACGTGAAACGGGACGTGCTGCACCTGGACGGACGCGTTCAGCGGTTCAATGAGATTTTTGCCAGGTCGAGCAACGTTCTTTTTAGTGCTAATTCGTTCTTATCGTAACTTTGCGTTAATGATATATATGATAGAAAGAATAAATGGTGTAAAATTTAAATTTTAAATGCTGAACTGAAAATAATGATACCTAATTCTTTAATAATTAAGTAAATTTCACATTTTATTAAATAACAAAATGTATAGTTTTTTGAGTTAAAATTATTGCAGTTTATTGATTTAAAATAAAAATAAGAATGTTTTTATTTATATTTTTTTTTATTTTTGTACATTATGTATATAACTTAGCTATATTTATACAACCATTTAGCCGAACATGTTTTCAAAGGGATCATACTAGAGATTATTTAATGCTAATAATCGAGGAAAGTACCTAATTATTATTATTCTCAAAAGAGAATGGGTAAATTATTGTGCCGAAAAATTCTATTTTGCGAGGTCGACCCGATCGCATTTTTCTGAGAGCGTAACAGTGGATTTTCCAAGCTGATGTAACTGTGGCATTATTGCCTCGGAAGATATTTCAACGTTACGATTGCCCTTTAACCCCAACAGTATATATTTTCCGATTTTTGATACGTATCGCCTCAATAGCTTTTATCGCAGGATATCTTTGTGCGCACGAGTGTGTATTTTGCTCTTCTTTTATACTTTCGCCTCCGTTAAACACCTTTTGTATCTTCCTGAAGGAAAGTATTCCTCTTCTAATCTTAAGAGGAGATCACGAGACGTATATAGAGAAACTTTCGTTGTCCTTTTCTAATTGAACGTACGCGATTTAGAGAAAACATTTAGAGAAATTCTGGATAGAAGTTTCATGCATTTTTTAAATAGTTATTGGACAGTTCATTAACTTCTGTCTAGTAATTATAAGTAAAACTATTTGGAATCCCAATTAAGATGTAAAGCTTTGCTTGCAGTTACTGCGCTCAAAAGATATCCTGCGAAATCTAAACTCATTTACTAAACAAAAACAGGACAAAAATGGACTACATATGCTAATTAATTATAATTTATTAATTAGAATAATTTATCAATACACAATAACTGGGCAGTGTCTACAGAAATTGCACATATTTTTACTAGAAAAACTATTTCAGCCACTGAATAAGACTATCAAGTTCTTGTCTATTTCTTATCTCTATTTCGCGATATAATACAAATAATGAGAATACAATAATATTAGACAGTAACTGAGTATCTAGGAAAATTACATACATTTCTACCAGGAAAATTCGAAAATGTTCATATTATTTCTTGCATGAGTTTTGTGACGCGTAATTTTAGCATTTTATTTTTGAATATTGTCAAATAGGATTACATTACTTTCTACAGAGAAAAGACAAAACTCTATTTAACAGCGTAAAAGCTGTAAATTGTTGTTTAAATCAATAATATTCATAAATTTCTTATAGAAACTTCATACTTGTTAATTATTTTAGACAGTCGAGTCATTTAAAATCATCTTTTAATATTATACAAAATTACATTTACTAATGATTCATTCAAAGGATACGCAAATCTCTCCTGTCGACAACGCGCGCGTCGAAAAAAAGAATCTAAATCACTCGCGATGTACCTAAAAGTTTTCTATAGCTCCATTATTTTACTTGTCATTAGCGCACGTTCTCAACTCATTAACGAACGTTAAATGTACCGTTAACAATGAAATAAGCTGTGAAGTAAAATAGACAGTCGGTTCTTTCAAGAAATTCCTTAATGCACCATAAACGAGGAAAGGTCGTGTCGAGGTCCTGGACAACGAGTTTTGCCCACACTTCCAGCCACATTTTCTTGAGAATTCCTCATCATTTCGAATTTCGCGAATAAATCTTCGCCCGCCCTCGAGAGTGTACAGCGGCTATCGTGGCCGGAAACACTTGGAAGCGGTCGTGGGAGAGGACGAGAGCAGCTTTTCCGCCAGAAAATTGAATTTCTTAGATAAGGTTCTTCATCCTCGCTTTACAACCGGGACATCAAACGCGGGCCACCGCATTTTCTCTCGATCTCTCCCCAACCTGATAATTACAGCGAGGAGCCATTCGTAATTTAAATTTGTTTCTTTTTTTCGAATTTCGCGGGAAAATAAATTATCGCGCGATAACGCGTTGCACGAAAAGCAAGAGTAGGGGATGGGATATTATAGGATGGTGTAACATTACCACCGTTGATAATTGGAGGATACACGACACATGAGAGAAACGACGTTTATTAATCGATGCTACAATGTCGTCACCCTTTAAGCGTTAAAGCCTTGCATCTTATTAATGTGGCACCGTGAGAGAATTAACAATAGACGCCTTCGTTGATTCTCTTCGTAATCCTGTTGCGTCTATCTTTTTGTAGGTGAGGAAACGGGATAAAGCTCTGGGAACTTCTCATCAAATTATATACAGATGAGGAGGCCATACGATTGTAAAGTCAGAAAACAAAGTTGAGATAATTCGAATAGGCCAAAATATAATAATAACTCGAATTACACTAATTAATATTAAACGTTTATTTGCTCTTTACGATATTATTTATTTGTATTGCTATGTATGTTGTTTATTTGTATTGTTATATTCTATCGCGTTTCATTTGAGATCTCCATGTCGAATACGTCTTTCATGCTTTAGTCTCGACGAAGACGGTAAAAGAAGCGTGTGGAAAACAGGCTGTCTCGACGCGATAGCGTTGGATTTAGCTTGGATCACCGCGTATATGGTGGGACTGTGCTTCATGTCGATCCCGTCACATATTCTGGCTATTGTATCGGCGGGGATACTTTTACGGATCTCGAAACGAACATCGATCTCCAACGACTGACATTCTTTCACGATACACCGTAAATGCCGTGGTGATTTTATGCGTTCGCGTTACATCTCTCAGTTCAATTCACGACTCGGTTCAATTGGTGAGTGACAACCTACTTTAAATAAAACTTTTTCGTTAAACGTATTTGATCGTATATGCAACTCGCATCATTTTATTCTGCGAAAAATGCCTAATTGTTAAAAGCTTTCTACTGCAATAGTAGGTTATTTCAAAATGTAAATTTGAAATAAACCTTTTACTTTGTTATATAAGTGCATTAATTTAAATACGTTATTATTAAATGATTTTATTTAGTTCGCTTTTGTTTGCTCTGTGTGACAATTATGAATAATTAATTATATATTTAATGTTCTATTATTACAAAATTTAACAGAAAATATATTTTGCACGTAATGCTATTATTACATATGCCTGTATAAAGAAATAAATGCGAAAATTTCCGATTATGAATGTTCACATAAATATTATATGGCGTAAATTGATTCTGCATTTATGCTTTTTAAGGGTATTTATTATTGTCTCTCGTTATAAAGTAGCGGCCAGTAATTTGTATTCCAAGCAAAAAAGTTTCCCTAACTGTGCATGGCTTTTGTAAGGGAGGAAGAAAATGAATGGGAGTGGCGATAGGAAGAGAATAGAAGTTCTTATTGCTTCCGTTTTGCAAACCCAGTAGCCATCAAAGGGGAGGGGGGAGGGGGAGAGTGAATCCCTTAGGGAAAACGGGATGTTTCGTCGCGATAACAATGGTCAGACCACTTTGAACAGAACTATTCTCAATCGCGCCATACGTTATCGGATTGCTCTTTGTGATGATTCTGACCTATGCTTCTGTTATCACCTTTTAGTAAAGATTCTCGCTCGAAGCTTTAACGAAAATCAAACATGTATGTAGAAAGTTGCAAAATTGATGCTAGATTTGTGGTTATCGAATTAATTTTGCATTTGCATTATTTTAGATGAAATCAGTAGAGTTTCCCTCCGTAAAAGAGCATGTAAAATGAATTAATTCACGAAATAATTCACTTACACCGTCGCATACTCTTGCATTGTTATGTTAATTCCCCAAGAATTTACATACACAATATGCCGTATGATTTACGATACTGAAAAGTTACCGTATAATTGGAGAAAGATTAATATTGAAATTCCCGAAATATGTTAATCTTCATTTTAATTATATTAATTCTCACATAAACAGGGCCCAGAATTTCCCTCCGAAATTCAGACTGCAAATTAACAAATTAAAATATTTATTATTTATCATTTATCGTTTATCATTTATCACTTCTTTCCGTTTGACTAACTCGAAATAAATAATTATTGTAACAAAGTAAGTAACGAATATCCTTTGTCAATATGCACAATTGCGTAATGTAACGGTATACGTTTCGTCAATGAATATAAGCTAGTTGGAATTCCGCTCAGAGGAATGATGGCTAGGAAGATAGAAGGGACGCAATTCCTTTATATTTTCCGTTCACTAACTGGGGGACTATAGTTGTACGGAGAGAAAGCTATGATAAACGAGTTGTCTCGCTGCGATAGCACCAGACCTGGCGTAGATCACGGTGCGCGCCGTTATCGAACTGTGTTTCATGGCGAAGCTGGCCCACATTCCGACGATCATACTAGTCGAAGTTCTTCTGTGTACGAATCGGATCGGCCGCGGATTATCGTCGGCTGATCCGTTTACATTGGTGCTCCATTATCGCCCGCTGGATTAACGCGAGCGTTCGAGAATGTCGGACAATCGACATATCGCATATATATGCATATGTGGTAAAAACGCGGAAAATCATTTTTCTGGATAGCGTTCTCTAGATAATCACGTATGGCAAATATTTAAAAAATTCAAATATTTATATAAACATTTATTCGAATATTTTGTTACATATGTAATCATTTTTGGAATTGTTCTAATAAATCTAACTATAGAGCTGAAGCTTGAAATAATAAAAAGACTTTGTAAAAGACTTTGTAAAAGAGGATGGATGTTGGCGATTTTTTGTTAAATAGAAGCACATTTTAAAGCTCTGAATAAAATAATAATAGAATTGTAAAATGCTGCTTGGAATTTTTCCGTTGCTTTTCTTGTGACAATGTGTCAACGTTGTGACAATCGGACTATTTCTGCGATAATATTCAGCCGGCAAAAATTATGCAACTCTAAAGGTACATAGGTTTGAACAGTGTGACGAGCAGTTTTTTTTTAACTGCGAAATAAAACAACTATTTATAGTAGCGTAACTGTCAACTGTGATCTCGCAAATTTTAAAATTAGTTTATCGCGCGATTTAGTATTTATATTCGGATGCACACCATAAACGACAGCAAACGCCGCTGTTACATAGCTCTTCTCTATTTACTGGCGAAAATAATATCTGCCTCGGGCAACTTTAAACACGCTCTCTACATAGTCTCTTGTAATTTGCACGCGTAATTACAAGATGATCAAACGAGATGCTGCCACAAAAAAAGTTTCTATTTACATCGTACGTCTCCGGCGCGGCCTAGAGATGGCGAATATTCGAAGCCGGATGCTTCGTAACGCAAGCTCGATTATATCGAAAGCCGATCGGTTTACACGGATGCTCCATTATCGCTGCCGCTTTGTTCCGCACCGACGGAATCGTGAACGCGTTCAGACCGTTCGTGCGGCTGGTCTTAAAAGATTAAGTGCGATCTTGCGTTCGTACTTCCAAGAACGACGTCAAACTCTCTCTCTCTCTCTCTCTCTCTCTCTCTCTCTCTTTCTCTCTCTCTCTCTCTCTCTCT
>NW_011627088.1:1952083-1977412 GCF_000204515.1 Acromyrmex echinatior | reverse complement strand
GCCACAAAAGTTACCCTATAAGCTTTTTGCTTCTCTCTCTCTCTCTCTCTCTCTCTCTCTCTCTCTCTCTCTCTCTCTCTCTCTGCAGAAATTCTTTTATAATATACATACAAGTTTATAGTTGCGTATACATATTTAAATCTCAATCACTATGCAGGTCACAATTTAGGTAACCGTTTACAATAATCAATTTGATGTGAATATAAATGAACAGTGTTTTAATTTATAATTACTGCAATTTTGAAAGGTAACGTCAATATTGTTTTTCATTGTTTGTTATTTTCATACTACTTGTAAAAATATTACATTACATGTGCGTGAAATTACAAAGAGTTGTAGTGAAATAAAATAATAAATTGATAAATTAAATTTTACTTTATTGTAGTAATTTAAAAATTAATTACAGAAATTACATTTATCCAACATGTATATAATTATATAAAGTATATCAATATGAAAAAAATAAGATAGGATTGTAGTTTTGTATGTCTTGTTATTGAACACGTTTTTAGTATGGCCGAGTTTCCTAATGAAAGCGCGAGCTTCTCGAAATTTATGATTCGTACGAGCGAGTCATTTATATGTAGTGGTGGTTATCTAAACAAATAACTCTGCTCGTCGAGAGGGAAATACACGATAAGAAATTTTCGGCGCGCGTTGCACATGCATCTTCGTTGATCGCGCCAAACAAGGGTTTCGGGAGAATGAATGGAGCGTCCGCGAACTTTCAACAGAAGACAGAACATGGCAAGTACATACACACAACATTTCTTAGTGGCAAATTTTTGCCTTTTAGCGAAATGTATCCTGTGAATAAGGAGGTCTTAAAGCGGAGTTCCGGTGCTTTTTTCCGATGTACATTCCGCGCTGTAAAATTGGTACATATATATATGTACATACATGTGTTCTCTGAATTCTATGTTCTAATAAAACAGAACAATACAATTTCAAGCAAGATATTATAAAAATAAAAGGATATCTTTCAAGTATATCTGTACATATAATATCTCTATGAAACTTTTAACTCCTTAGAAACTTTTCATTAAATATCCATTATTTTGATATATCCGTAATACCATTGACATGTTTTCGCATTCTTCTTTAAGTAATATGTAAGTCGACTAAGTTTTTTCGAAGTTCTCGAAAATGGTTAAAGATGATAAGTCAGACCAATTGAATGTTGTTTTCGTTCTGCTTTTCGTGCACAGGGAGAAGAGGGTAGTCGTATGTAAAATTTTAATCAGATTTCGTCGAAGGACGATGCTACATTTCGAATGCAACCGGATGCGATCAACGGAAGCGGAAAAATACGAAAACTTCGTTTTAGCAACAATTTGTGTCAAACGAGCGGTGCGAGCCGACAAACTTGATGCAAGCGAATAGACCAGGCTTCTTTCGTCAAACTTCGCGCAAGCAGAACGAACGAGAGGTTGTTATCAAGTTAGAAGGAAGTTTGTCGCGAGTTCGCCGATGCAACATGCTGTAAACAGACTGCACCGCTTTCTTTGTGTCGCGGTAGTTGGAAAATGTGTATTTACTTTTATATGAAATCTGCTGCCTCAAAAATTGCTTCGCATATACCCTTTGGTAATAGCTCGTCTCTGTGTTTTATCATTTTTGTGCTACGCTGCTTCAAATGAGAGGCATGATATAAATGCATTCTCGAAAGAATTCTCTTTTACTTTCAATGTTGATTCAAGTTGTCATAAAAGTCACATAAATTTAAATTTATTTTCGGTTGATAGTATAATGCTTTTGAAAAATTTTCCTTAGAGTCGGTTCATAATCTTGCTTTAAGAGGCCGTAAACCGTAGGCCGAAAGCGTTAAATCCGAAACACAATAAGTATAGTAAACTTCAAGCCGTAAGAAATCAACCATTCATAGTCGATTATTCTTCTCATATTCGAATTATTTGACTGCCAACATCTTACGGCTTAAAGCTTACTGTACTAGAGGTCTCCTTAGTCACTCCTGTCGATCCTTTAACGTCACTTAACTTTCGGCTTACGACTTAATGGCCTTTTAAAGCAAGATTGTGGACCGATACTTGTCGTTCTACTGATAAAAAAAATCTATAAACTCTTGTTATACTGATATTAAATGTCTACGTTAAGTGCTATTTGCACTTACAAAAAAAATGATTATATCTTTTAACATTTTTAGAATTACATTATATAATTTATTTATTATATAATTTTTTAAATCTTTGTTATATTATTTTGTTATATTACTTTTTTATATTACGGTTTTATCTCACAAAATCGCAATATATAATATAAATTTTTGCTTTTTAATGAAATATACGCTAAATTGGCCCTTTTCAATTGCTTATGTTTATATTAAGTTTCATATAATTGTATAACTGAATAATATTAGAGCATATAAGTAAAATTTATTATAAATTGAATATTTTCAATACTCGCTCGAAAGTATCGACAATTTCTTCCTCTCGCGTATAGCTGGCGTTTCACAATCTTGCAACGCCAAGAGTAACAGAAATGAGAGCACACTTTTCGTTCTGATAGAAATCGCACCGGTTGTATGTAGCGGGGTAGAGTGAGAGCACGTGCGAACTCGACTGGACATCCCTCGATTACGTTCATCCGCATCCTCGCGTTTCCTCGAAATCGGTAAGGAGGCGCCATTGCCTCGTTTCCTTTCGAGAGCACCTTCAACTTTCGTCTTTTTTATCCTCCCTGCTGCACCGTCCCGCACATTCACTCCCCCGGTTTCTTACAAGTCCTGTCTCCGGGGTTAGCAGACAGCAGAACGGCGTCGGCTCTCTAAACACGTCATTTGTATGCGCGGCGGTTGCATAAGAAATTCGTGCGAGTGTTTGTCTTCGCCGTTAGCACGACGAAGGTTTGAAGAGATTACGGTGGTAGAAGTAGGATAGCTTAGAAGGGACAGAAAGGTGAACAGGAGGCGAAGGGAGGGAGGGTGACAAAACGAAGTGGTGCACGAGAGCAATCACGTCGACGAGAGAAAGGATGACCTCCAGATAGCACCTTCCTTACACGTATATCCTGTAGATAGACTTCAACTGTAGAAACCAGGCCGAGGCGAGCAGGTCGCGTCCCGGAGATTAATGAAATTTCGATCGGTGGTGTAAGACGAATTAGACGTGCCTTAGACAGATATACAGGGATATAGTTCGCATGAAAGAGAGAGAAATTATCTCGAATATGACACCATCTTGATATTATCTTGAATATGTCAAAGTACTCTCCGGTTGTATTCTCCAGTTGCGATATTTATTACTTATGTGTCTAAATCATTTATTTTTCAAGCATACGTTGCGTGAGAAAATGCATTTTATGACATATTTGTTTCAAGTCGCTACGGGAAAACCATATCTGTACGTCATTTTAAATAATTCTGGTCCAGCTAAATCGATCGCGATATAGTGTATGTATCCTTTTAAATGACATATACAGGAACATCATAGTAGCGTCCACGCTTCAGAACACAAAACTTATCGTTATTGCCCACCTTTTTTTCTTCTTTCCCTTGTGAACGACTACCTCTTTTGTATTATGCGCGTCAGCAGTTTCTGTATGTAGGTCACACCATGCCACTTTTTTGCCGTAGTAAGTGTCCTCGTGGTTATTCAAGAAGTTCTTTGAGAACTAGAAACTTGAAGAAAATTGCTAGTATCGTGTCTGTCGATGGTTAGTGGTCGGGGAAGATTGTAACGACGGAGGCAAAAAGGGTTTTAGCGAACGATGGCCGTCCGGGGATTCACGCGGCTTCGACGGCTTGTAGGAAGAAGTGTCATAAAGCTTCGACAGACTGGCGTTCGCTGCACCTCGACTTATGGTAGCATAGACATCGATAATCCATGTTAAGAGAAAAGTCGCACCTAAGTTGAGCACGCTTCCATGGCAACATTAATAGCTTAACTTTCAGAGTCGATCGCTCGTTAATATCTTAGCAGTTTATATACTTTTATATACTTTTTTTATTTTCCACGTGGAAAATAATTATTTTAAAATTTTCCATTCTCTAAGTGAAAGAAGAGAATTTTAATTTGATATTAGTTGAACCGAATAACATGATATTTTTGAACGAATGTATTAATTTTTTGGAGGAGTACGTTTCGTATTACGTTTCGAACGAAACATTTTTTGAGAAATGAAGATTTATAAAAATATCACAGTTAACTGAATTTTAGTTTTTAATGAATAAATTTATATTATATATATATTTAATAATATATTTTATATTATATTTAAATATTATACTTTACGACGTAAACTAAACAATAGAATGAAAAGATTGAAAGTTATAATTTCAACATTTAACTAAAATAACAATAGTTTTGTGGCTCCAAAAATAAATCAAATATAAATAATTGCTCACATGAGTCTCCGCGATTGTTAAGTGCATAAAGAAAATGTAATTTGAGGCGATAAGATATAATTCACAAATTTAATAATTGGAATACACTTATCAACAAAATTTATTGCAAATGTTTTTTACTCTAGATTTAAGTCATCTTCAGTACGGAGAAGTCAAGTACAAACTACAATAGTACAGTACTATATATTTGTAGTTTATACTTGACTTTCGCACTGAAGAAGACTCGAATCCAAAGTCGAAACATTTGCAGTTAACTTCGTTGGTAAGTACAGTTCAATTGTTTGCGAAATGTATTATTTAGACATTAACAACCGCAGAGATTCATATAGAAAATTTAGTTATATTTGAGTTAACATTTAAAGTTGTTTCTTTTTCTCTTTCTTTTTCTTTCTATTGACTTAACAATTTTCTCAAATACCTATACATATACATTTTTTGAAGTAATAACACTTTTCTTTCTCTGAAATGAGATAGTATATGCCAAATATACAATATGTAATGTACAGTTACTGAAACGACTTTTCGATATTTAAACGATTCGGAAGAATATCGCGATTCTGTCAAATGGAAGCCACTTATTCATTGGTTTCTCTAACATGGCATGGCTATTTGCGCCAATGTACATACTTGAGCATGAATATATGTACGGATATATGTAAAGACATATGAATGTATATATTGCTTACCGGGTCGGGCAGCTGTGGGAATGGACGGAAAGTAGGAAAGGAGAAAGAAAACGACTGAGATTAATGAAATTTCGATTTCCCAGGATCGATCAGCTTCCCATGAGAACGAAAATTCGTATTGCGTAGCTGTGAAGAAGCAGATACAAAAATAAGGATATAAAAGACGAGGATAAAAAGTGATCTTTTAAATTAAGAAAATTAGGATTCTGAAAAAAACTCGTATTCCACGGAAAATACAAAGAAACAAGCGCGACAAAAAAAGATTATAATCAATTTTCATCGATGTTACAATAGGATAATTTCGAGAATAGCGATTTAGCGAAGGGTTTCGCAGTTGTAACGATGCCATTAATGGAAACCTGGACTCAGGTGTGCCGGTGCTAGTTAACGTTAAAATATTTATTCTATTTACCGGACGAGAGTTCGCGAGGTCAACGAGCAGCCGCGGAATAGGCCGTTTCAATTATGTAAAGTCTCAACGTCGAATATGTTAACAATGCAGTAATAATACACGGCATAATATCGCAGCTGTAGAAAGGAATAAAGGCAAAATACTACACTTCTTTTATATATATTTTCTGATCGTTATACTATATTTATATCAGAATTTATGTTATTTTCTACTCACGGAAAAGAGAAGAATATTCGCGCTTTTTCTGACAGTTAACAATCTAATTCTAACCAAACCACGTCTATTTAATTAAATACTACCACGCTACCTGGAGGTACCTTGTAGTTGCTAATGAAAAATACATTCTTCCGTTTAGACGAGATGTTTCTCGTTGTTGACGGTTAGTACAAAAGCAAAATGTAATTTAATTTGTAAATAGAAAAGCAAATTACATTTATTTAAAAGATATTATATTTTAATAAATGATATTTGCCACATACAGATAAATTGTATTTAAAATCGTATCTTTGATTATACATCTCCACGTAGAAATGTAAATGAGAGTTGTGACTTGAATAGCATACCAGTCACGCTACTTTATATTCTTTTGTAAGCCATTTATCCATCGAAAGTTTCGCGTCGTTTGCAAACAAACTGATTACGAAAACCCAAGGTTCCCGGCGGCGTCGTCTCTTGCCGCGGTTCTGTTCCTTATTCTGGGTCTGTTAGTCTGTTAGTCTGGGAATCGTGTCACTTTCCCTTTTTCGTGTAACTCAGAAAAACGGGGGAACGGGAAAGGGAAGTTGGACACGAAAATCGTAGAAAGTAGTCGAGGAAATATCGCACGTGCGCGGGTGGAGTTAAATGAAATTTCGATCCGCGAAGGCCATGAATACTTGACGAAAAAGGCGGTAAGCCGGAAACCGGAGTCGGCAATGGTGGCATCGTCACAGCAGTGTACCATGGCTGATAGTACACAACATGGTGCAGTACGATGCAGGATCGTGTGGAACACCTGAATAGAGGGAAATTACCTTGAAGAATCGAAATTGCTGCTGCAATGCTGTTGCGAGAACGGGCCCTTTGATTTCGTAACTACCACAGTCTCGTTCTGCTACGTCAACTACACCGTAAAAGCAACTACATCGAACACGCCCGCGCGCGTACATGCGATGTTCGAAACTTTTCATCGTTCGCCCAATGCGATTCTTTGAATCGCTCGCTCGCCGAAACGCTCCGATAGCCTCCAGGTCCTCTCGCGTTCACGCTCGTTTGTTGGCGACATTTTTACGCACACAAACATTCTAGGACATGACAGGGAAAAGGACAGACAGGAAACGAAAGGGTCGACGAGGAAGGAAGAAAGAGAGAGGAAGAGAGAGGAGAGAAAAAGGTAGATGGAGAACGTGGAACTAAATAGCGGAGGAAAGCGGAAAGGAAGTAACGCGCGGTGCGGACGACGAGAGGAGGGGAAGGAGGTGGTTCACCGGTACGTAGAGGCTACTTCCGCTTCACTATACATTTCACGTGCGGGTGGACCGGATTTATACGCGTAACCGGACGCGCACACATGTGGGAGTGCCCGCGAACACACACGGACGGCGACCTGGACACGAACGAATTCGAGCACTTCCGCTTAGCTTGTCGCGAAACTCGCGCAAGAGAAAGAGCAAAAGACCGAGGATCGTAGGTACGCCTGTGGCGTGGACAGTGCTGATCCCGCAGCTTTGGGAATAGAGATCTGGGTATTCTTTGAGGAGACGCCGTGATGTCGTTGTTGAAATATAACGATAGTGGTATGGTACGCCAGCTTGATTTATAAATGTCGCACCCGCGTCACGTCGACGAATGAAAATCACGCTTGGGTGCCCCTATCCGCCACTATGCGCGATAACACAATTATGCACTGCTATTGTTCGATTTTAAGGGATCTTCATATAGAGCGTAAAATATTTTCTTTTTGATTATTTTTCTACAAACTTATTTATTCATTTTTCATTTCACGCAGTATGTTACGCACAATTTTCTTTGTTTACAAACATTATTTTTATATAAAATTATTTTTATATAAACATGTGGAAAATAATATCCGCGGAAAATTATAATAAAATTCACGTTGTTATTATCGGATTTAGAATTAGTAGTCAAACTTTATACTCGCTTAATATTTCTTTTCTCTTTTTTCCTTTTTTCTCTTTGCTTAATTCTTTTTATTTAATTACACTCTACGTATCATTTCTGTATATTCTATTGTACGTATGTTATTTTATTCTATAAGATATCCATAATAAGATATAAATAATGATATACATTTTTATTCGCATTATCTTTGCTCACGCGATGGATTTAAAAATTACGGAACGTATAATATTCGTTTATGATTTTAACAAATTTCGATAACATCAGAAATTTCTTGGACTTTCATTAATTGCTCTGTACATATTTTTACACGCACGATAAAAGTAATAAATGGTGTTCCAAGATTGGCCAAGAAATTACTTCATACCAAGCTGGAATTAATCGCGGAGCCAAATCAGGTTCTAAATCGCACTACGATCTCAATGAAATTAGTTTCTCAAACTTTCTCCTGACACGCACTATAAAGATCAACATTTTTTTAAAGCGGTTTTCGTATTGACTTTGAGAAATATTTATATCCATATTATTGAACGTAATTCTATAAATAATGTAAATTATTTTTTAATGTAATATTAGGTATAACATTAAAGATGTATGTATTTTTATAAAATACTAGAAATAGAATTCATTCCATTGAAATACATGCATCGAAATACAAAATACAGACCAAATCCTTTGTAACGTTAAATATTATTCCGTGAAAAATTGCTCTTGGAAATATATCGTACCATTCTTCTGATACAAAATATGTTAGTTTTATTACACATTGATCATATATGCGTAAAGCGTATTAGGTTGTATATACGAAGTCCCTCCTGAAAGAGTAACGAAGTTTTTCACGTTATAATGGCTACAATATTAATTGAAACGTTAATTCAATCCTGATGAGTGGCGTACGGCATTGTTCTTTCATTTGTTTATTGCACTCTCGACGTTTCCGTCGAGTGAGAATGAAATGCGGGAATTTAGCTGACGCGAATTCCTGAAAGAACAGAAGAGAACATCGACAAAAGGGAGAAAAAGAGAGAGAGAGAGAGAAAATCATATTCGGAGAGAATCGTACTCCAGAAAAGGCGTTCAAGGGCCGCAACGAGCAGCCAACCACTCATTCGTACAACAGCGTCATCGGAGCATAATGGACAACGACGCTGTTTAAGTGCGTTTGAACAAACAAAACGAAACCGCGGAACAAAACAAAGACGGGTGGGTGTTGCGATAAAATGAAACAGTGAGTGAGGAAGAAAGAAAGCAAACTGAAGAGAGGGAGGGAGAGAGAAAGAGAGTCCTTTTAGGAAGCCGTCATGTATGCGGGAGGGGTCACACCGGAAACGAGGGTGTTCGTTCGCGAAACGCGGCTCGTTTCCTTTGCCATCCTCGGTGCACAAAAGGCCTCGGGTTACACGGAGGCGTAGATCTCCGCGGTGATGTACCATAGTGCCAAGAATGGGATAACGTCGAGCGAGGAGCTTGCTTTTATATCCCTACATTTGAGATTTTATCTTGCATATCCTCCCGTGAGGAAATTTCGACGGGATAGAAATCAGTAAAACTTATACGCTGCTATTTGCTCCAGCCATAATAAATAATTAATTATCGCCAGCGAAATTTTCGATATAAAGACTAATAAATAATTTAGTACTTCTTTTATTAAAAAAGAAAATATATAAGTGAATTAAATTGAATTATTTAAGCAATGAAAATCCAGCTTCGACCGTTATGGATATTTTAATTTCTCGTATTAATTGTGTTCTCATATATGCGGTCTAAAATAAAAATTCTTATAATATTGTGTACAAGTAAATATATTAAATTTTTCTCAAGATTTTCCCTCAAAAATCAAAGTGGTGTACATTAATGTTACTTATCTGCGTATATAAAGCATATATGATGCATTAGAATTTGTATTATATAAACAAATGTAAACTTTTCAAATTAAACAAATTATGTATGTTGCTTATCATTATCTCAAATCAAAGAGTTGAATTTGATGATCACAAAGGCTTCGCTATTCACGCGGTGAGAACTGCGCGACGACTCGTGACGAAATGATTTTATTGAACGTTGTAATTTCGATCGGAATGTCTCACGAGGGACGAATGCGAATTACGCCGACGTTCCTTTTTACGCTTCATCGAACACGACCTTTTGTAATACCATCTCAATCGTAGAATTACAAACTAGGCTGCTAAACGAACGATGAGGCTGTATAATCAGTCGACGAATGATAATTCCGAGATTAAAGCGGATGTGCTTTCTATGTGTCGCATTGCGTGCCGTTCTAACATCGTTTTGTGCTTTTGCGATCAAAGAGCTACGCGCTTGAGAAGAATCTTTTTCTGATCTTTATTTTCAACTAGGGGATTGTCGTATTTACCTGATTAGCGAATTCGAATCGAACGGTGGTATCACGCAAAGCGAGAGAACGGAAATAAAGCGCACAAAGATTTTGATGTAATTCGATTCCTTTTGCGGATATTCTAGAGAAGTAGAAATATTTGCAGAACATTTTGTGATTAAATTATATTCGGGTATCGGGAATGTGCTGGTTTAATCTATAGAATAATACATTTATATCTCGTATAAATATCTTGGTAAAATTTCGTATTTATGTTCGATCATACAATCGATGTCTTGCGATTTAAGTATAATTAGCAATCGACCAGAATTAGCAATCAAACAGAGGAAACATCATTTTTATTAAAATTTATTGTTAGTCTATCTTTAGTCTTATTTCTTTTGATTGAGAGAAAAGTTGACTTTAAATATCGAGAACTGAAAAATAATCCGATACATTGTTTGTTCTATAAACAGATCGTATCAGGTGTGAGCGACTTAAATAAATACATAGAAAAGCAAGAGTTAAGAAAGTATACCTCTCTTAAGATATATTTTTGCTGGCTACGTGCACGTGAACATATTTGTACTTTATAAAATTTTTCTCTGTTATATTCTTTGGATCGATACGAAAGTAGTAGATATTTCTGTACTAGAAAAACGCAATATTGACTGTCGAAGTCAATTATTCCATTACAATAAATGCGAAACTTTGAAAGCGTACGTGTTGGTAGATGTCTATTCGGTTGTCAGTGCCACTAAATTTGGGAACTCTAGTCGTCAAAAGCAGAGGTTCAGTGAATATTTTAAAGTGTTTTTTTATTGCGACCATCTATCGCGAACGTTGTAGACATAAAAGCATGCTTGAAAATTGCTGAACTCTATGATTTCATTAATCCGTCAATGCCGACACTATCGAAAAATCAAAACTCGCGGAAATATGCGAAAACGATTACTAACGTAACCTGCCGACGCATTAAATCTACTGTAGGTCCTCATTTCCGATGAGAGAGTGAACGTAGAACATACGGACGCGCTATTATTTTCTCGTTCGCTCCAAACGGCGAATGTATTTTCAGGTGAAATGATTGTTTGCTCCGCGAATTACTCGCGTGAAGAAATCGGAAGCGAACACGGATGTTTCCTATAACCATGGAATGAATTTACGGATCTCTTTTAGCTCAAAGTTCAATTTGCTGCGACCTTACTCACCGCATCGCCGCGCCGGTTATATACCGGCTAACGGATCGCTTGAGTGGATTTCACATCGGCAGACACAACACTCTCGAAACAGTCAATTTATAAATTTAATCGGGCAATGCATTGCAATTGAATTCGCGGAGCCTCCAACAGCAAAAGGGCGTCGCATTCTCTGTGCCTCGGCAACGAATATACATTCCCATTCTTTTCCCCGGGTTTACCCGTGCGCGCGGCCACTTCCGCCTTATAGTTTCAACGAGAAAGCGGAGAATGAAAGAGTAAAAATGATGACTGGTGCGGCAAAAAAAAAAAGAGATGAAAAAATCCGTTCGTTGGACATCGAAAGAATGAGAGAGAGCTGAACTGAGCTATCTCGACCCAGCGATTTGAGCCGCTTTAATGTTTTCTTCCAGAAAAGCGACGCGCGATTCTCGAAGTAGAAACGTTAGTCGCAAAGATCCAGGGAGAAAGCACGATTCTCATGGGTTGATGATTTCTCTCTTAGATAAGGACATGGAAACGCTGCCGCGACAAGACGCTTCGACGCCCGTTCTTAGACAAATTAATTAACGAAGTAATATCGAATTTAATTAATATTCCGAGGTACTACATCGGGCGCGCCCACTCGGCTTGTGCTTCGCGCAAAAGCTACTAACGTAAATTACGAAGTTTTGATATTCATGAAACAGTACACCCGAGATATTACCGTAAGACTAACAAGCCGCGATTGCTTATATAAATGCAAATAAATTTAATAATCCAAAAGTATTAAACACACGGACAAGTGTGATTTACGGGCTATCTACTCTTATATTTCAATAAATATCAAGTTTATGCATAATTATACAACCATACTTGACGTAATGTATTACAATGCCGAGTGATTTATGCGCACAATTAAAACTGCTTGTTGCATTTTCGATATTATTGCAAAAAGCACCTTATTATTATGGAGTTTCTATATCAACAATTATAATGTGAAGATTTTTTTTGACACTAGAACCGCCGATGATATCATTTTGGTTCTGTTAATTATTTTTTTCTTTTTTGTATTAAATATACAGTTCAGAATATTATACAAATAATTGTAATAATATACAAATGATATGTAATTGTAATATAATACAATAATATAATAATTGTAATATTATACAAGTAACTGTAATAATGCAAATAATATCAAAATAACTTTATTTTTAATTGGCATCTTCAGCAGTTCTAACAAAATACTATTGACGGTTTTGATATTAAATTGTAACATTGAAATTATAATATTATAATGCAATAATCATATAATATAAATTTACTTAAATTATTTTTAAACTTCTCTTTGACTCATGTTAGTTTCCTTAAAAAAGTATGTCACATACATTTTTTGAAACACACATAAGTATAATATACCGCATCTCGAATGCTTCATTGATCGATACTTTAACATGAAATGGAAGGCGAAGGTTTCTTTCAGATAGACGCCGGAAGGTACACTTTTCCCTTATTAAATGGTTGTGGTATCGGAAACAGAGGAAAAAGGTACGTCGTGTAACGTTGCAACCTGGGGCAGCTTGTGTTCCTACCCATTCCAACAGCTTTTCACCCTCGCTTGCCCATCCCTTTGCTTCCTTTTCCCGGCAGTTTATCCGTGTATATCGGATACAATGAGCAGTTATTTCCCGAAACTCGGTCTGGCGCACGTCACTACTGATCCCAGAGAGGAAAGTGAGAGAAATCGCGCGATTCCACTGGTCGGTGCACCACCGTCGGAAGTTGAAAGCCGGGTATATGCGAGACTTGAAATCTCTGGTCGTACGCTGATCCGATCAGCCCAAGTGCGACTTGGTATATTTCTAACCAACGTTTTCTGAGTAGTTGATTGACTTACAGCCCTCGGCTTTTACCACTCTCTTTCTTTCCCCTTTTATTGTTTTTATTTTTTCATTCGTGATCTCGCAGGGAAGTGTATATATACCAGCGAAATTGTTTACCGTTGCAGCAGAGGGCTTGTGGGTTCGTTATAAGGGGTATTAAATGTATAGCGCGTATAAGTTATCGTCGCCCTTCGGCAAGAGAAGCTTAAACAAACAAAGACTTGTTGTTCTGTGATAGTAGAATGTTGGTTTTTCAAATAATTTATCTCAAGATTTTTTTTAGAAAAAGGTTATACTTTTAAAGTAAAAGTAAAAAAAAAACAGTGAAACATCTTATTAGAAGAGGAACAGCATTTTGAAGTAAAAGATATGCTTAGTATCTTTTCCTTTTTCTATAATATTTTTATATATTTATAGATTATCAACATTAAATGCTGCAGTTTTTATTTTTATCTTATATTATTAAGAAATATGATATCAACAATGATATTGACACTTTTGAATTTTATAGTCGTGTCACGATCGTAAATCTTATGATAGTAAAAGACTGTTTTTTAGCTATAAAAAAACTCTTCTTTTTTTTATCTCGTAGTTATATGATATCAATAGAACGAATATAATATAATGTGAAATCTACGAACAGAATCTACGACAAATATTATTTCTATATTTAACCTTTATATTCGTGCCGTTTGATTGCTTTCAAATATCTGCACTGACATTATATCTCTATTCCAATTGTAATATTAATTTACTGTATACTTTAATATACGTATCTAATATGATATAATCTATCGATATATCTGGATCTTCTAAATTTTATTTTTATGAAAATTGTAAAAATTAAACTGGTATTTTGACACCTTCAAAATATAAAATTTACATCATGTAATAAATATGCAGCTTTAAATAATTACACTAATTCTGCAATACTTTCCTTTATTTTTATCTCTATTACAACACGAAATGACGCTTCTTTCTCGATCCACTGTAATCTGAAAGGATATAGGTAAGCTGTAGTCAGACATCCTCGCGAAAATCGAGCTTGGCGTGTCAACGTAAAAATGTAATTACCGGGACAAAATCGCAGCAAGTTCTCTTTTTCCGTTCCAGTAGTGACAATTCTCCCGATAGCACAAATCCTTAGCTATGTCTTACATAACGCTCACGTCTCGTAAAATTGTTCTGAAGTCGTTTGAAAGCGATCTTGAACCGATCGTTCCGAGCCGGTGTTCGGTTCGTTAATTGCCGGGAAGAGGCAAACAATTCACGCTAATTATCGCGACGACGACGCCACGTAACATCCAATTACCAATGACGACCTCTTTCTTTCCCTTTAGCTAGATTGCTCGATTTTTTTTTCGTTGCAAAGATGATTTATTGGATGCTTGTGGCGCGTGGAAATCTCGTCGTTGTTTCGAGCTGAAAAGAGAGAGAGAAAGAGAGAGAGAGAGAGAGAGAGAGAGAGAGAGAGAAGGGGAGGGGGAGGGGGACAGAAGGCTGATCTAGTGAAAGAGATAGATAGGCAGTTACATAGATAGATAGGTGCATTAAATCTTAAAGGCCGGCTTCTCCGAAGACCAGGGGAAATGCAAACACGAAATAACCTTGCGTAAGAGCAAAGAATTAGACGCGTGTATGTGGGAATCGGGAAAATATGATAGATATTTACATATCCGTGTACTTATGTTTTATACAGACATTCTCGTCAGTACAAATGCATAGATATGCAAATATGCATAGACATCTACATCTCTTGGTCTACAACATGGCTGATGTCAATAAACCTGAGAACTTGGAGAAGAGATTATTCCAACAACAACGTTCTACGTGTTTGCGAACGTAAATTATTGCCGAGAATATTTTGCTTATATTTATCATACACTTCACCGATCTCGCACATGTTTTTTTTTTCGATAGATTCGTATTAATTTGATCAGATCTACCGAATTCTATTTACTCTCCTAATCTAGCTCGATATATTTTTTGTTTTATTCGTTTCTATACAAAAACTAACTGATGAATATGGATGTCAATTTTTTTTTATTTTTTCTGTTGTTAATTATCGTATATCTATGGGGAAATCACTCAAATCAGTCAAATGGATGGATGAATTGAGCCCGTATGCTAACTTCAGTGTTGGTTATATCAAAATAACACACGAAAAGGTTCGATAATGAAAAGAGAGAGAGAGAGAGAGAGAGAATGTGTGTTTCTACATGTTAGACAGTACGCGATGCGGATCGAAGAGAGAAAAACGGAGGTAAAAACGGAGGTAAAAACGGTAAATGGCAGGCGGGAAAATGAGAGGGGACGTGTCCACAACCATCGTCACAATCACCCGCATTTTCCTTCATCGACAATCCAACATCCTCGCGCTGCACCTCGCTATCCCTCGATTTTCTCTCACTTCTCTCTCTTCTCTCGCACTTCTCCCGTTCTCTCTGTTGTCTCTTCTCGCGTTCGTACTCCACGCGTCATCTCACGGCCTCCTCTCCGCTGTCTAACCACTCATCGCGAAAAACTCATTCGAGAAACGATGGCGCGTTGAGCCTTTCGCAGCGTTCTTCTGAATGTTCGACGTAATTTTCCCGCTTCATTTCCTTGTAGTGCGTAGTCTTTCAAACGGCTTCTTTTTACAGAAAGCCATCGTTTGGTCAAGGAGAAGTTGAGCAAAGACGAAAGACACAAGTACCTCTCCGCTTCGTGAGCTCGTTAATGAAATTGAGATGTGATAGACGATTCGATTAAAAATCGGAGGTACAAAGATAAATGCGTTTTATATTTCAAGTCTATTTCAGCGAAACTAACGAATTTCAAATCGATAACTAAAGTTGGAAAACTGGATTACACGACTTCTTGTTTGGTTGACTTTCTAATTAACTTCCTGGATGTTTCTACACTTCTCAATTGAACTATGCATATTGAACTTATAAAAAAACTCTGATAACGCTGGCATTCAACACTCGTTCCATATTCGAGTATCTCGCGTTATGGTGATCACCTCTATCAGGAATGTAATACCTCGGTCGTTCTCGCCTAGTTACACTCGAGGCGAGGGAAATGGGATTCTTTTACAAAGAACGATAGAAGGAACCGGGTGTAATTCCGCGACGGCGAAGGTGCAACGGGCACAATACCTCTTATCTCTTTCTCTTTTCTTTGTTTCTTCTTGTCGTATCTCGCGTGCCAATCAATTAATTTTTCTCAAGTGCGACCGATGCGGTCATCCTATCCGCCGCGGTTATACATAAATACATGAAGCCTCGTGTGCTAATTTTAAAGACCAATATTTTCCGTACCAATATTTCCGCGGTACAAGCGGCCGTCTGGTGTTTCCGGTGCGGTGAAAATTTCAGAAGGGTCCTAGAGAACGCTCGTACTGACGATGAGAGGCACGATGCGCGCTGAGCGCAATCGTACAAACGTATTCCGCATATTTCCTCTTCCGGACACGTTTGTAACGCGACCGTAGCCACGCTTTATAACGAGGTTTGCTGATGTTATTAGTCCGACACGTATCACCACCGAGACAAATGAAAACGAAGAACGGTCATCTCTCCTGGTGTCGCGACGACGTTGCATGTAGAATACGAAGAGTTATCAGAGAAACGAGTGAACTAGTTCGTTGCAGTGCGTTGATTACCGATCAATCGGTGGTTAATGAAGCCATACAGTATCTATTAGCGGTACGCCGCCAGTTCGATTAGTTCACGGCGTGCTATCGAGTCTTACATCACGTTCAATGAGGTATCTGCATCTTCAATTACGCTATACTGAAGTGTATAATAAGGAGAGTTAAAAGAGACGGTAGACGGAACAAATATGTAGGGACGAACTAATAACTTTGCACTGAGAAAAAAGTATTTAATATTTGTGACTGTGTAATTGCATGATAAAATAATTAGGATTCGGAGCTCCATTTTCAATTATATTACTGTTATAATGTTAACAGTAAATAATCATGTTTTATAGTTTTCTCAAATATGAGATAATTTCAAATATTAATATAATAAAATATCAACATATGGATGGTAAATAAACATTTTTATTTAGTAAACTCAATCGCAAATATATGAATATAATTATTGTTTTAAATTCATTATTTATATGGTAGTAATAATTAAAAAATATGTTAAGTAAGATTTTTAAGAAGTGCGTAACTATTATTAATAGCATAATTGACTATATTTGCGCAGTTAAGGGAACTATAAATAACGTTTGCTTAGCTGGCCTTCCAACTTAATCAAATCTTAATGAATAAATTATATAATAATGCGCTATTTATGCGCTCTTAAAATTCGCAAAAAAATTTTATCATTTGAAACAAAGAATATTGACGATCGTAATCTTTTCAGTGTATAACTACGAAACATTGTACTTTCAATACCTGTCGTACAGCGTCTGTTAATGTAGATCTTATTAAAGTGACATTCAATGTTACCGTCCAAGATACTTTTACGAGATTTTCTGCAAACCGCTCGTTACTGCATCTTATTCTCTTTTCCTCCTTATTTGGCTATGTCGTATCTTCTGAATACGGGCAGTTCTTTGTTGAAATTATATCCTTTAAAGAGGTGATGTTGAATGAGGCAGACAGTCGCTTTATTCCGGAATAAAAGACGTAGAACTTTATCTTATATATTGGTGGGATCAACTATCCGGCAGACGTCATTACGCAAAGTTCTATTATTACCCATTTGCATTATATTTTTAGAAACGTTTATGTCGTATTATTGAAACAAAATGTCTTTTTTCATTTTTAAAATATTTAAAATATTTAAAATATTTTTATACAATTACAAATAAGGCAAATTTTGAAGTACCCTTACATCTTTTTGTATAAAATTAAAATATTATAAAATTAACGTTTTCAACAAATTTTAATTTACATATTTATTGTAATAGCTGTTTTCAGAAATCACATTGATAATACTACTTTTATTGTAATGTAGCGAAAAATCTCCTTTTCAAAAGAAGATGACAAAATTGTATTTTAACTCGTGAAATAGGAGATTTCTTTTTAGAATGGGGCAAAAAGGACAGGTCAATCCCTTCAGCACTAATGAGGAAAATCGCTCGACCGAGAGATATTAGCTTCACATTATTAACATTTTTGTCAAATAAAGTCATTATTATGATATTAAATTGCAGCAACTACAATTACGTGAAAAATTATATTATTGGACAAATGATTCAGCGCAACAAAATTACAATACAAAAAATCTACATAAACGGTACGTTCTATTAAGTGAAACAATGAGGTTGTGAAATCGAACCAATTGGTTTTTAAATAATGAACTGGCAGTTTTGAAACATTTTTGTAATTTGTTTTAGCTCGTATAAAAGAATTTATTATTATTTAATATTAGCAAAATGGAATTATTGGTAAGTGCATGTAACAATTGCGCTTTTCTGTTTTCCGAACCTTCGCACGTAGGACAGTCTGAGTGAATTAAGATCGCACGTCCGCCAAAACTGAATTCCATTTCATTAACGGAATGTGATTGGCCTAGTGCCCAGTATCGGACTATTGTTACATTGCGCTCGATAATATGGCCTCTACACAGAAATTTCCGCTTTTACAATTGCACAAATTCGATTGACTTTCTTAAACGTAACAAAATTTTGAAAGTGCTATTAGTTTTATTGTATCGATTCGAACGAACTATTAAAGGAATATATATGTTCTAATTTAGAAGCCATTGATGTTTTTTTTTTGCTTGCTTTTACTGCTTCTTTTCACAATTTCGAATTAATGATTTTTCTTGCGAATTCTATGTGCATTCACTGTATTAAATTACATTGTATTTTATACGAATGATTTCGTATCAATTCAATAATATTTAGTCGCTTCGTTCATTTTGTTAGAAGCTGCGAAATCCAATTCAATGAGCTGCAGCACGCTTTATTATTTTTCTAGTATTACAAAATATTTGTTAACTCAAACATTTATATGTACAATTTTCTCAATATTATCAATCACAAAATTATTATCCGATGTGAACGACTGTGAACGAATTTTAATAAAACTTGCACGTGGAGCGAATAACGGATGAATGAATACTAGTATTGGCGAGTAAATTGTGTCTACTCTGGCTTGTTTCCGGGAAGAGTGAATACCGGCTTGTTACCGTTTCATTCCCTTGACTCGACCGTCCGGATTGACGTTGCCGTTCAAGCGCAATGCGAAATAGTGCGCGTCCGAACGCGAAAGTGAAGTGCACCCACGGGTGTATTCGTCCGTGAGAAATTGTGGTCTTCAAAACGAAGACATTCTCACCGTGGAGAATTAAAAACTCCGACAAAAGATGGAACAACAAGCGGTCGCAAAAGGTACCAAAAGTACTCGTCACAACGCTCTTTCTAGAAGAAAATGTACGAGATGTAACAAAATAACAATTTTTCCGTATCAAAAATTTACTGGCGAACAGCGAGAAACAGGAATGTTTAATTATAACTGCAGACTGTTTTAATAACAGATGATAAGCGGTGATAAGATCAATCGTACGTATAGGTTGAATTATTAATTATTAATTAATAGATTTTAATAGATTTTTTAAATAGATTATTAATAGATTATTATTATTTATTTTTAAAAAATAAATTATTAAATTATTATTAATTTAAAAATAGATTATTAATAGATTTAATAGATTTTTTGATAGATTTTTTTCTAATATGGCAGAAAGAAAGGAATTCTTCTCGCACGGAGAATAGAACGCGATTCTCTTTGTATGAGACCTGTTAGTTTTACTTAACATAATTTAATATCCGCGTGCTGTAAAGCCTCCGAAGGGCGAGATAGACGCTCTTTCAAAATATGAAAAGAAGCGACGCGCGACTGAAAGATGGAAGAGCGGGTGATGTATGATGATTGCCGGATTAAATAAAGGCAGAGTCGGAGAACACGTCCGCAACTGTGAAGGAAAATTCTGAAAATTTTCTTCCACTATTCCGACATCATCGATGCTTCGTCTGTACGCGTCAAGGTAGTAGGTATACGCTAATTTCTCGTGTACTGAAAGATTCCAGCTTGGTGTTAACGCCAAGATCGATTATCCGATCGCTCATACGGAGTAGCTGGTTGATACAATATTTGCTGTAATTTTATTCGGACTAGCATCCATTATCCCTACCCTATGCACACGATCCATCTTCGATTCTCGGCTCGATCGTGCGTACCAACGTATCGGTTCATTCTTGAATTTCCAAAGAGCATTAGGTCGTACTCTCGTCATGGCGACCGTCACGTTTCTCGTGTGCGCGCTCGTATCCCGATCCGATTTGCGAAATTGGCGTCGAAGCGTGCAACACGAATTGTCTACGTGACCGTTATTACTAAATGAAGAATGTAGCGACGAACAAGCAACGTATATTTTTCTTCAATTGGCGTAACACGATATTAAAACGATACGTTATTATTTTTATACAAATAGGAAAGAGAATTAGAATTTTCGCTAAACGGTCTTCGCGGTAAAAACATTTTTTTCTACTCTATTGTGACATATTTTTTTTCGGGCGCACTTTGTATTCGCGACATGGTTTATCTGAATAGCGAAGACATTACGAGCGACATTATGGCCGCCAGATGCAAACTTGGTACGCGAATATATCACGTGTGTCTTGAACCTAGAAATGCATCGTGGCCTTAAAAAAGGAGGATTTAGAGCGCTAACGAGATTCCGCAGGTCTCATTGACGTGCACAGCGGGATGCATTGTTTTCTCCTGGGCATCTCGTTGGCGTATGTATCTCGACCTCATCGTACCTCTCACTCACTCATACACTCTCTCTCTATCTGTCTCTCTGTCTCTCTGCAAGTACATGTGCAACGCCTATTATTATCGCTTAACGGCGGAGTGGAGAGCTCTCTCTCGTACTGCGCTTTCCCTCGGTCTCATAGGTAGTGCAGTGTAGCTGCCACACGTAACATTTATCCGCGAAAAGCGAGCGAACGTGCTCTGCCGTGGTAAAACGCTTTTCGATAATAATGTCATCGGATGAGTGCGTCGACGACATAAGTGTGCGTGGACGACACGAAACGGTAGTAATACGCGCGCGATGCAATGCTGATATTAAATGCGCGAATAAAGTCCGGTTACTAACCTGCGCTAATCCGCGCAGTAAACAAAATCTCTCTCTCTCTGTATATCGTTTTCGCATACATGTGACGGAATTTAATAGCTCGCGCTATGGCGCGAGTCCATTAACTGCGGAGTTTCGCAAATTGAAGCGTACTTGGCTTGGTACTTCGTGCGAGCCTTCACTAATCCATTAGCGACATGGTATCGAGAGTTGTTGTAATTTCGGTGTTAAAAAAAAATTGTTAAAAAATTTCTTCATCCCTATGGTATTAATAGAAGTGCCTTTCTCTCTTCTCCCCACGTACCGCGCGCGGATTGATTCGCACGACTTGACTGTAATTTGTAAATTGTCGAGATGTGAAAAATTGGACCGCGTACTATCGTTTGTTAATATCGTTTACCGTCGGAGTAGCAAAACACATTGCGCTTTCCTTTGGGCAATATATATCGCATACACGAATGTGTTTGGTGCAGCGCACTACGGCTTAAATCCAATTTCTTTTGCATCAAATTTTCATGCCATATTATATAGAAAGATTCTCTCTACACTCTACCACGAAGAACCCATTTGCGAAAAATTGAATCTAAGACGTTTTACCCGCATACCGAATATTTGTACTCATCTCCGGAATTCAAATAACTGTTGTAGTCTATGACTGTTCACAAACAAACAGGAAATGCTTTGAGAATATCTATTTTGTGATTAATTTTAAAAATCTATTTGTGTAATCCAGTATGAGGGGAATGAATTTTTCTATAATATGTACATTATTTACACAGTAATTAAACAGTAAATATTATTTTACGCGCATAAAAAATTTTGAAACTTTCTTTAATGCTTTGCATATATACTTTATATTATTACTGTTTATTTATCATATATTTAAATAAATTAATCAAATAGAAATTAAATAATATAGAATAACAGTACAGTTCTCTCTCTCTCTCTCTCTCTCTCTCTTTCTTTTCGAGGCAGACAAAATCTAATATTCGGAATGCGAAGTGAGCATATCTGTAAATGAATGTGAAACACATCCGTGACAAAGTGCTGGGTCGTTCTGCGTACCGCCTTGCACGTAGGAAGTCCAATTTCGTTCTTCAACCTCAGCGGTCCTCATCGTCCGCTTCCGGCAGATATAAGGCGCTGCCAAGAATTCGATGGGGATCATTTCTCATCATTTCTTGGCAGAGCATTTTTAGCATTGTGGAGAAAGAGAGTTGCCACGATTGAGTTTTGTTTTACACAATATTGTGTATCAATTTCATATATGTTTATATATTATATACGCGTGATAATTATATAACAAAATAGGATTTAGATTATATAGATTATATTTCGGAGATATAGACCACGATATAGACTCCGATATGCACCGTTATTACTGAAAAATCAGTTCTAAAAGTCAGTTCTAAAAATCTATAAGGTTAATGTATCAATTAGTGAACATGACTCTATTGTTGGACAAAGTGATAAAAGTTTTAAATATTAATAACTTTTAACAATATGTCTAAATAAATTTGATGTTTATAAACATTTAATAACGATTTTATTTAGAATGGTACATATCGTTAAAAGCTTAATATTTAAACTTTTTTATCACTTTGTCCAATAAATTGGATCATGTCCATTAACTGTCCACTAACTGGTACATTTACCTTAGTTTACGTTACGTAGATTTTCAATATTGGCAATGTATTTGAAAATACAGCTTATATTTCCAAAATATAATCTACTTAATCCAGTTCCTGTTTTTCATTTAATTCAATATTTACGCGAAAACATGATTTTCTAAATCAACATATTGTATTTTGTATACGATACAAATACACCATTCGTGATATAATTGCGTTACATCAATTTCAATAATAAGTAATTCGTTTATATCTCTTGTTATTACATCTGTATTTTAATTGTCTTGTTTATTCGTATAATTTGTTTTATTGTTATTTGTTATTTAACATAATATCGAATATTTTCGTAAATCGATTCAATATTTGGACTAAGACAAACTCAATGAAAATATGCACATTCCTTGGCGGTAACAAATTCCAGTCCTCTTTGCATAGCAGTTCCATCGTACCTCTTTTTTTTCGCAAATTTCTTGCCGTACGCAGGAATTCTGGGCGACGTTGCAGAAGAGTTATCTTAAAAGAGAAGAAGAGAGAGCAAGGATTAACGAATAAAGAAGGGAACGCATTAAGAGTGAAAAAAATTGCGTGCCGGGGGAGAAAGAGAAAAATAGTTATATCTGAGGCTTTTCCTCGAATGTGACTTTTAATTATTTTCCTTTTCCTTCTTTTTATTATATTTTCTCTTACTAACCGAAAAAAAATATTCTTTTTTCACCATATATCTTTTATACCTATATATCCATATTTAATATCAACATAAATCTCTAGGAACACACACATAATTCTCTCTCTTCTTCAAATCTTTAAATATTTTATAAACTTGTATATGTTTTTCGAAACATCTACACAGCGTAGTAGTTCGGAAAATTTCCCACGTACATGTATAAAAATGTAAATTCATATTTTAACTCTTCTAAAAATTTAGACTAGAGGGAAATCAATGGTATACTGCGAATGCATGTTTGAAAACGTACACATCTTGCTTATTTGTTTGAGATTAAAATTACGCATGGAGAAAATTTGATGGCATATGAAAAGAACGGTAACAAAGAAAATTAGCGTGCAGACCTGGAGAAGATCAGATAAACCGCAGTTCCCGTAACGAGAAAGAGGGATAAAATTAACGAAGGTTCAGTTCCCTTTCATCTCTATTTGAAGGCTTTCCTCCGACACATGTTCCTTTCTTTAGAAAACTATCTCTGTTAGACTTTCGTATCTGACGCGACTGGAGTAAAACATGGAAAGATAAAAAGGTAAATGAAAAACGTAGGCAAAGATTGCCGTGTGCAACGTGAAGAAAAAAAAAAGATAAAAATGGAATGTTACGCAGGCTATGGAAACTCGTAAGCACAAAGCTGAACTCACTTGTTGCACTTTGCAAATGAAAGATTATTGTACGTGCATCTAGGGATTACATGTGTGTCGCGTTTCTAATTAAAAACAACACAGATTTGATGATTTGCCATCTCGTTTCGCCTTTGGGTCCAATCAGGATATTTCTTTTCCTGTACGATTTTAATTTTATAAAGCCAGACAAAGTAAATACTCGCAGGTCGCTAGTTGTTATGCACTACACAAAGGGCAACAAGCGGATTGGAAGGTCTGAATACGAGAAGACTCCATTTTTCTTCAGAATAAATCGCTGTTGATGGTGCACTTGACTTCGAACGACATTCCGACTTTACACATATTCAAAATCAATCTAAGGCTTCACCTTTTCACCTGACTTCATTTACCTCATCGCATTATCCGACCCTTCGACACAGGTTTGTCATTCGTTTTAGACTCGCAGGAAGTGATTGCATGACAAATAACAAAGAGATTGTTAGAAGAGAAGAATCACATACTTTATCATTTTAAAACAAACACTGTCAACGCTGTTTGTTTGAAAAATGATTTGCAGTAATAAAAGAATAAAAATAAATATCCTCATAATGTTACAATATAATAATTTTAATATACAAATTTCAAATAGTAAAGTAAATAAAATAATGAGCGAAGATCAAATTTAATATTAATTAATCATTGCGCAGTGTAAAATCTGGCGATTCCTAATACCCAGTTTAATTAATGTTTTATTAATACAAATTTGTTTGAACGGGTCACAACGGACAATTTTAGAGAAATACCACAAATTTGTTGTGAACGCGTTACAAATAGAATAAAAAAATCAAAATTGAATAAAAAAAGAAACCGGTTAGAGTAATCTTCTATAATCATATGACCATAGAAAAAATCGCAGGGAAAAATCGACTGTATTAATCTTGTTAGAAGAAAGTGAGAGGGAGAAGAGGGACAGTAACAGACTCCCACGACAAGCGCAACCGGCAGTAGTGGCAAACAACGAAGAGGAAGCAGCGCGTGCAGATACGCTGCGGAGTGAAGGCAGAAAGAGAGACACCGGTCTCTCGCGTTCAATACGCATGCGAGGTAAAGCGTGTGCGCGGGCGCGTACAACACGGGCCTCTTTTCGATCGACGGTGTCGGTGGCAGCGGCAACGGTGGTGGCGGCGGCGGCGGCGACGACGGTGGTGGTTATCTTGATATCACCTTACGGTGCACAATTACGACTCGCGGAACGAATCCTGAGTTTCTCCCAGCTAAGATTTTTCGCGACGTACATTGGTTGGGGT
>NW_011627088.1:1891194-1952036 GCF_000204515.1 Acromyrmex echinatior | reverse complement strand
GAGAAAGTTGCTGAAGGTCTTCCGAGGGGGTGGAAAAAGAATCGGCAGAGAGAAACTTGGGGGGCAGCGCGAAAAAGGAAAACAAACGGAGGGGTTGACGTGACGTGAGAAAAAAAGTCGGTGGAAGAGGAAAAACGGTGTGAAGAATGAACAAAGTGATAGATCAACGGAAGAAGAAAAAAAAGTGAAAAAGTGCAAAAGGATATTGGAGTAGTATATCGAAACGCGCATTTCGGTATTTGAATACCGCCAACAGATCGACGATATGATTCTGTGACGAGGAATTACTGAGCGGTGCGTTGATCACGCTCGATCACTTTGATTTCCATGATCGCGATTCACCATTCGGTCTAAAGTCTTCAAGGAGAGCTTCCGCAAGTTTCAACGGTCCAGCGCAGTCTTCTTCAACGCTGTGTCGCTTGCGCGTCGCGAAATTCAATCTCAGCGTTTAGAGATCGCTCGCTCGCGATCCATCTCTCATCTTTGGAAATCTGTCTTGAAAAAAAGGAAGATGCGCCGTCCGGACTCCGGATTCAACTAAAGCTCTTCGAAGGAGGAAAGAAAGGAATCCACCGTTGGATCAGTGTGCGTTCAGACAGTGCGGGTGGATGTATGACGACAACAACAACGTTCGTTCCTTGGTGATCGGTGTTGCTATGATCGTGCCGCGTTGGTCCTGTCACGTGGAACGATCATGATTTACTTTAGGCCGCACGACGGTAGGAGTCTACGGTACAACGCGAACGCGAGACACTTGAACGTGCTCGTCGTGCCGCTCTTTCCGCTCTGGATTATCGGCGCGTTCTGCGTGAAGGACAGTAAGTGGATGTTGAATTTCGTTGTTGTATTTTATCGTATTTGCGTGAGCTTTCAAAGGTCGAGCAGCGGATCTATTTGGTTTTCCCTTTTTTGGTAGTTCCATCGACCATTTCCAGCTATCTGTTTATCAAACGTGAACGAGAGTCGGAAGTTTTGAGGAGCGAAAGTTAAATGAGTGCAGTTTGAAGGAGTATTTTGTTTTTGTGAAATTAGTTTCATAAGATCAACTTACGCCTAATATTATAAGTTAAAAATTGAATCGAGGAAATATTCATTCTATTCTAGAAAAATCTATATTTCCTTTGTTTTAAAAAAAGCAACGAGATAATTCTCGATAGCGAGAATCGTAAATATTATTAAATATTTTTTGCATGTCAGATAACAAATTTTTTTAAATTTAATTTAACTATATAAAATTATATTTTATACTTATATTTAACTACAATTTAACTATACAAAATTACATTTTATACTTGTATCGATATTACACTGAACTTCTGATTGAAAATCACGTTGTAATCTTCTGAAATAGTTTATCCATTCTCGATCAAACGCGCGCTTTCGGAATTATAATTTCACCACGTAACTCTTTCGTCTATTATCGTTTAATTACGACGTGCGAATGACCGATTTTGCGCATCGCGGCGGTTCGAACCGGTTTATAACGAATATTTTAACACTGATGGATCAAAGGCAACTCCTCTCTTTGATGATAGTTTCGGACGCTGCTTGTAGAGCCGTCAATGGTCCGGTGTTTGCATATCGGTGACACTGCGGCTCGTTTACCGCCACTTACTTCGCCCCCGTCGGTCATCCGCAAATACGGTTGCGCGACATACGTTGCTGAGAGCCGTCCTCGTTTGCGTTGTCGAAAGCACCCTTCGAAAGCCTCTCGAAAGCGGAACGTGTTGACTAATTAGTACGCGAGATAGAATAGTGCGGGTGACAAACGAAAAAAAAAACGAGATCCGTCAAAAAACGTCAACGAGTTGCGTAACGAGTTGCGCCGAGCGAAGCGCAACAATTCCGGACTGCGACGAGCCAAGTTTGATGAACGAACAGATCTGTGTCAGATCAAACTTCACTCTTTGACATGCGACTCTATTGTTCCGTAGAAGCTCGAGAGGGGCAGATTCCCGTCTTAATCTCGGCGACGCGACAGACGAGACGTATCGCGTCTCTCGCTGATACAGTCCGCAGTCGCGGTCTACGTATCATCGCTGAAAGTACAAACGCTTGTTGCATGTGACGTGAGAGATCGATCGAATAATTATCGTACTAGACTGGAAAATTTTTCGCCGCGTTAACACGGTAACAATGCGAGAAGAACTTGACTTCCGCCGGTGGAATTTTTCATTGGAATGAAAGATATTAGAGCGGTTCATGGTAAACGGTGGAAGTGTTAATAATGTCAAAGTGTGGTCGAGGGAGCTGCTTGAAAGACTCACTAGATCGTCGTGATAATCTTAACGGCTTCACCATTCAGATTTCCTCTGCTGTATAATTTCAACTAGCGACTTGGAGAAAGTTAATCAAGATTCACTTAATGTAAAATTTTCTTGAAATATTTACTCCAATCTATTTGAAATAGACGAAGATACATCAAAATTGCACGATGTAGCTTAGTACAAATTGAGAGCTACGATATTTTTGTACAGTATCAATAATAATTAATTGATTAAATAATTTGTTTCTGTTAATTAAATAATTAACAAAATTTATTTAAACAATTTATAAGTAAGATAAATAGACGAAACCGTTATTTAAGGGAGGATAAAAAGAAGGTCAAGACAAAAATACGTCTTTTACAATTTCTTTAACGAAAATTATTAATTTTATTCAGAGTTTTGATCAATATTTTATATACGTACGTATTGTACATTAATGAATGTTACATAAATTTTTTAAATTAGAAATATAAACACATAACGTACTTATCGTAACTTTCATGCAATTTATCTGAAACAAAAACAATTTTAATAAAATGATGGATTTCTAAATTTAAAAGATGTAATTTTTTGTTAAAAAATAGTATATTTTCTGATTGAAAAAAATATGGCTTAAAAAAAATTCCTACGACTAGATTTATTAATGTGTTTCATAAATTTGTTTGATTTTTTGTTTCATAAATTGTATGAAAGCTGTGATGACTATCGTAAATCGATATTATTAATGCCAACAGTTATCGGTGCTATTTTTAATTAAAAATTTTATATAATACTCACTAATATACGTATAACATATCGGTCAAAACCTGTTCGACTAAAGCTAATAGTTTTTGCAAAAAGAAATCGTAAAAATAAATATCTGATTCTTCTGATAGTGTATATCTCCGCTAATAAGCACTTATTAAGTTGCAATAAATTACCGGCTAAAGTCATGTCATTTGCATACAGACATACACTTGGTTCGCGTCAAAGACAAGCATTTTACTTCAACATGGACCTTTAGTTGTTCGAGCAAGTTAGTGAATCGAGGAAGTTCGTGGTCGGCTTTTGAAACGTTAGAATCTCGCATGTGAGAATGACCAGGCGATTGGCTTCCCTTAGTTGGTATTCAGTTGATTCCTCTGCTCGAATATATAAGCGGGCATCGTTGTTGCTTACAAAGGAACGCGACTGGTACTATTCGCACGAGATGTTCCGTTTTAAGTGGCGGTGTCGAGCGGGTCAAAGATAAACGGCTGCGACGAAGTGCGGAATCTCAAAGAGTCGACGAGGAAATCTCGTTTTGTGCTTGTAATCAAGTATTTAATGTCGACGCAAAAAATACATTGAGATTTAATTCAAATTTCTTACCGAACACATGTGATGATTTAAACATTTTTTAATTATACAATTATCGATTATAAAATGATACACTTCTATTCTTATATTTTTTTATTTTAAGCATTCTTATGTATATTCTAAATTTCTATTTTATTTCCGCGGAGATATTTTTGTAATCGAATTTTGTCCGTTTAAAGCCGTCCTGTTGCTCACCTGTCTGATTGAACTTTTTGTAATAAGAGAGAACCTAGTTTAGTATAAGCTATGTAATTTATTGATTATTATTTTATCAGAATATTAGCAAATAATATTATATTATTTGCAGGTCATTTTGCTATCCGTTACAGTTAAATGATTTTATTCGGGATTATATATTACTGTCAATCAACTAACAAAACAACGTATTATTTCTATTTGATAATATAGTGAGTGTATCTACCGTTAATTAGTTCTGTCATGCTTAATGATTGGCCTCGTTGATTCGCAATATCTATAATGCACGTTTAAACATGTGCAACAAAGCGTATTCCGCACGCGTTAATATCTCCCATGTCGTAACGAACGATAAATTCGGTCGGGCTTATTTACCGCCGTTGGTGATTAATTCTAGGGCGGATCGAAATTTGCTGAAATGGCAACAGAGCCCCATCCTCTCTTCCTCATCGTTCCGTTTTGTCATAAGTCAAAAAGTTACGACAAGCCGCGCTACACGTTTATCATCGCTAACGGTTCTCGCAACTCATCATACAGACGGATCACGTCACGGCGTCATGCCGGGAGTTATAGTGTTTCCAACAGCAGTAGCAGAAGCAGCAGTGTTCATCCCCTCTCGACAAACAGATTCTCATTCAACGACTGTCATGCGCTCGACCGAATTTTAAATTCGAGCTTACTCGTCGCCTGGGTCAAACACGACGTAAGGTTGATCCTCCGTTTAACGTCGTGCTGAAAGAACGCTTTCTAAAACACTTTCGGCGAATCTCGTACGTGCTCGAGAGAGCACAGCTAGTTCGATGATCGATAGTGTTCGCGCGTTCAGCGGCGTACCGTTCTTACGCTCTAATTCTACGCTAAAATGCTTCCGCTCCACGCAGTAGATTTTCGTTGCTACGCTCTTCGTAATCTCTTAAGTTAAAGGCGTCGCGTGCTACATAATATATAAGTTTTCGCACTATATAATATTTTTCGACTGATTTTATCCTAATTTATTTCCAAGATACGGTTGATGTAATAATGTTTGAAATAGTGAGAATAAAAGTAATACATGTAGATTGACATAACTTAGATAGAACCGATATTAAAGCCGAAATGTCGCTTTCATCATGTCGAATTGTTCTATGCAGTACAGCATTTATATGAAATTTCCAATTCTGTTTTTAAAGAGCAATACTATTCTGTATATTGCTTTTTTGCGCGACACAAAACGAGATGAATTCCATACTTTGTCGTTCAATATGATTGCTAGTATCATTGTCTCTTTACGTGAAATGCGTTTTTTTTTATTACAAACGATAACAAGATAAAGGTTTAATTTGTTTAAATCACATCTGAGTGCAATTTGTCAATTTGCATTTGTCTGAAAAATGATATACATGCGTTATATGCACACATATTATAGTTAAACAAATTTGTATCTTGTGTAACAATCATACAAATAAAATTTTTTATAAAATGTAAAATCTTGAGATTTTACACCTACCTCAAATTTTATTTATACAAATAACATTTTTTGCAAGTGTAAAATCTCAAGATTTTACGTTTATAAAAAAATTTTATTTGCACAATTTTTTTTTGTAAATGTAAAATCTTGAAATTTTATATTTATAAAAAAATTTATTTTACAATTGTTTTTACTTTACACTATAGAATGCCACAAGGCTGCGTAGGTGTCAATAATGCGACGTTCATTATGGCGTGGGAGAGTACGTAGGAACCTTTATAAGTGTGTGTGTGTGTGTGTGTGTGTGTGTGTGTGTGTGTGTGTCACAATAGCTGTACAACTCTTCTATTAGCACACGAAAAGCGCCTTTAATAGAAGAGATTAAGATATCAAAAACATTGAAAAGTACAATATTTTCGACAGACGATTGCATTATCGACAACGCGGTCAGCTGTTAATCGAGCACCGGTCGCTCGCCGTTTCTTCAGATGAAGTATGGGACGTTCCTTTCCGTATCTGCTAGTTGGCGATAAGTTCCGCGGGCAATGGGCATTTCTAACACTTCATGGCTCTGAGGGACTTTCGTCTGTTGGAACAGTTTCGCCAGCTTCTCTGTGGGATTTGCCGGATCAAGCCCAATCTCCTTTGAATTTTAATGCCGGTAGCCGTAGAGAGCGTCCCGTTACAAGTCCTCCGCTACATACATGCCACATATCCGATTTTAAGCGTGTGTGGTTTGACTCACTCTCATATGTCAGTCATATATATATTCGTTCTTTTACGGCGCTTGGTATCTCTCTGAGCGTAGATGCTATTGTGGATCGCTGTCATTTATACTGACGTAAAACGCTACGTAGACGCTCGAGGTGGAACACTTTATCTCCCACGCGTGCGCTGAAACTAGACTTTTACGTTTTTCGCCGGGATTATTAGCGCACTGTGTCAGCGCTTTTAATTCTCACGCCTGAATCAAAGCGTGCCCGTGTCCTGTGAAATTAAAACTCGCGAGCTGCCATTGTCGAAGGATACATTAAAAATGGGAGCCACGTGTAATGTAATGAGGAGAACGTAAAATATTAACGTTTATGAAATAAAAGTATTACAGTTTTTTTTTTTAAATACCTAGGTATCGCATGTCGTGTAGCACGTCCGAGAAATTAATTATATATATATATATATATATATATTCATAAATTCCAGTTCATATGTGAATCATGAAAAATGTAATATTGACATTAACATCATATATCGAGTTCCGCTCTCAATTAGTAGAGGTAGAGATAAAAAAATTTTTTTCAATCTCATACGCGAAATTCTTTTGAATTCATTTTCGTTGACGTTGACGAGCCAATTATTATTGTCGATATTTGATCATACTTGTCATTTTTTTGATTGAAAATTGCGTTGCGCGATTCTTACAATTTCAATGAAAATATTATTAATCAGCAACGAATCTCTGTCAAAAATAATCTTGGCGCTAGTTTTAGTATGAAATTTATTTTCCGTTTCCTAAAGCGATGACGTAAGTCATCTGATTGTAATATCACTGCGAATTATGGCTGAACTCCGGTTGCGCATATAAAACGTGGAAGTCGATTAATCGATCCCGTGCATATCGATGACGCTGGCGAGAAAACTGTCAAGTTGAAACGTTATCACTGTCAGCCGCAGTGGCCATAAAAATTAGTTTCATATGGAGTTATCGATTTTCCATCGTAGCACGGGCGACATCTTTATTACGATAAAGAACCGTTCGCCCTTGCCGGGTTATGGATGTAAAAAAATTGTTTAAGCTTCTCGTGTGTGTCACATGGGACAAAATTCACGCGCCGTGTTATTCTTACTCGGTTCATTGAAATTCAATGCAAGTCTCCGAATTGTGCGGCATAGAGAATAGCAAACGCTCCCTTATTCTCGCACGTTTACGGTATAAAATATTGAAATTATCATTCTTATCGTACGTAAAAGATAGAACAAATTTAGGAGTATCTTTCGTCTGCACTCGTACGAGAGAAAAATACTCCTGTGTGCCTTCAAATACCGCAGATTAATTCGTACAGAGGCGCAAAACGCATCGGCTGATCAAAGGGATCAATTATGCGGTCGGCATTGAAATGTCTGTTATGCAACCGTGTGCGTTTTGTACTTCCTCCCGCTCAATACGCATTTAACTGTGACACCCTTATGAATCGGCCTAAAAGCCCCGTTTCTCGTGTGCGCTAAACGTGGTTAATGGACTGAATCGGCGTGTGATATCGTACTGCAGGTCGAACGCTGATATCAAATCTGCGTGCGCCGTGTGACACTTAGGTCGATTAATCGACACCGTGTACGACACCGCCAGCGACAAACACTGCCCGATTTTACGATCAGCACAGCTGGGTCCGTCCTGGCAAATATCTTAGACACGTTCCAAGTGCACATTCATGTCATTATTGTCACAGCCGTGAATCACGTTAATCGCGAACGTGACAACGGCTGAATAATTCCTCGTCGGGTGATATTACAAAACGTACGTTGGTGGCAATGCCGGTGTGAAACCGGGGCGACATTTGCCTGACAATACGATCGTTCGAATCGTTTTCCTATCCTTTACGAGGTCGCTCACCGCGCAAACGATTTTGGAATCGAAGCACTGAAGTCTATAGCTACCAACTTGCAATACGCCAAGACAGTCATCTCGCGAAACGCTTTCTCGTACGAATACGCTTCGTGCAATCGTTATTTCCGCGAGCGTTCCTCCGACAATTCCATCAGTTGTCCGTTAATAAATTTCACTGCATGCTTGTAAAGCATCAGCTGAAGTAGATAACGATGATAATGTAAAAGTGCCGTGAATTGTGAATTGCCTGTCAGTATATCGCTATATAAAACGTTATTAAATCCTCCCTCCATCGAGAGCGTTCTACGCTTCTAACTTTCGATAACTTCGTTTAAAACTCCGTAATCATTTAATTCCTATGTTATCTGCTGGTTATTGAGTTGAGATACTTTCTCGAATGGACTGGCTATCTATCGATGATTGTCGAAATTGAACTCTGAACAACGCATGTCATGATGACGCAGTGCGGACGATTACTGATTTAAGAATTTAAAGAAATTGTACGTACGTCATCGATCACAATTATGAAATATAAACAATTAATGAACATGATGTAAGAATACAAGGGCTGCGTCTCATTTTACAGCTCTTGTGAGCTATTAAGAGATCCTCTAGTCAGAATCTGGTCACTCTTAATTGTTTTCTGATAGGGCAATTTTGATCTAGACAAACATGGCGAAATGTTACAGTTGGTTTTACAATAATTAGCATTTTTCTCGTGAAATGACAAATAAATAACAATTTTTATCACCGTGTCTTGAATATCAAAATATTTTGTTGTGACGTATAATCTCACGGATAATAGTTTGTTATAGTTTACGGTTAAATTTGGTTTGGATACGCTGACGCATTGAAAGCATATCATAAGCGTCATTTCCTATATACTCTGCAATAAAGAAACGACATATTGTCGCCATATTTATCTCCGTGTCCAAACTCTGACTAAAGAATCTTTATATTGTATGCATCATTTGTTCTTGTTTAACATTTGACACACAGCGAGGATGAAATGATTTCCAAAAGCGTCAAATGGAACGCAGCCAAGGTGTGGCGTATAACGGCGATTGATTGATTTGTAGCCAATTTCTGATTAGCAATAAATGTTTAATGATGACTTTATATTGGCTTTTAAGATTTAGAATCAATTTCTGATTGCTCACAAAAGTTCAACGACTGCGCGTTCACAGGAATGTTACATCTTTGTTTTTTCTTACATCATGATTAGAAAAAGAAATCGCTCTGAGTTTCAGAGTTTCAATGTTATTATTTATGTTATGTCTAATATTCTACAATAATCGTTGCGGGAAAACACATTTGTTTTGCTAGGAACAGCTCCGAGATGTTTTTCGCAGTTACAAGGCATTAAATTCAAGCTGATGGAATCGTCCGCCATAACAAGAACGCTGCCGGCTTTGCAATTAAGCGAATTAACCTGTAACATGTCGTGGGAAAACGAAGTTCCGCGCGCGCGTTTCGTGCTCGATTGTTAGTATGCGATAATTTCGTTTTGGCAACCTCAATAATTGTAACAACCGTTCTCCACGCATTAATGTCTTTTATAGTTGGGTAAAGTACTTCTGTCATAGAGTAGAACGATTTTGAAATTAACTCGTAATACGACAAGAAATCCAATAAGTTCTCATCGACGCGCAGAACTACTCTCGTCGAGTTCTTCACTACTCGGCAATTTCATTTAAACAATCGTAGCTTCATTTCTACGTCAGATAATTCCTGCAATGCGCCGACGCAATTTTTCGTAATTTTATAGGATTTTATTCTACAATTTTATTTTATTGACAACATGATTCAGCATTATTTCGTTTACCCGAATAATGCATAAGTCAATTTACTTTAATGAAATCAAAACTGTCAATTTACTTTAATGAAATCGGAACTGATAAAATATTTATTTTTAACGTAAAAAATGTCGTAAAAATGTCAGGACGGAATAGAGATTATTTTTAATGTGTTAAGTAATGATTAATTGTCAATAATTCGTCACACCGATGCCTATTTATACATTTATTAATGTTGCACTAAAATTATAAAGAGAAGAGGAGAAGGAGGAAGGAAAGAGAGAGAGAGAGATGGGGGGAAGGGAGGGTAACGACGACGTGGAGTGTCGTAATTGGAATATAATTGGTATCGAAACGTGCCATGCAACACGGACTTCTATCGAACGTACAAAATCCTACCAATACACTTTATGGCTCATTAATTATACGCAATTAATGGACGTTTGGGGAAAATGTTATATGAGCAGTTAACATTTTCACGACTTATACGATCTTCCTTGTGTATGTGTGTGTGTGTACTGTGTATGTATTTATTATTACGTCTCAACATTGGCAAATCTAATTAAATTGCACATTGCTCGATCCGAGCTGGATTACCTCAAAATTTGTGACAAATCCAATAACCGCTGTTAATAATAAATTGAACGTAACATAGGATTGCGTGGTGTAAAAGAAAGATGAAAATGCATTTATGTTAAAAATTACACAGTGAATCTTTCTCTCCTTCGTGTCTCAACTCTCAACGGGATAGTAGAATATTACGAGCGCCGTCCGATCCCTCGGTATCTTTATCTATCCATCAGCAACTTTTCGTAAAACAGTGCCCTTCCTGCTCGCTCGTGAGAGTACTTTTAGTTGAAAGCCCCCTTAATCGCCGGATATAAAAGAGAGCCTAAACAGTTTGCACAGGCACATTGTAACCGTTGCTAATTTAGTGGCGTGGGCGCCACCGAGCGATGAATATTACACGTCTGGCCGTGATCCAAACCTGCGCACGCGATTATCCGCGACGACTACGATACTTGAAGTACGAGAAATCTGTTTTTCGTAACAGTGCTCGTAAAAGCCATAAAGTATGAAATATATGGATTAAGATATGACAAGAGATACGGAAGAAATTATTAAGGATATATTAATATTTATATAATGTGTAAAGACTCCGCACTGCCTGGATTACTTTTTTTATTTATTCTTTCTTTCTTTTTATTTTGTTTATCTTTTTTTTATTTTTTTAAATTTTTTTTTCATTTTTTATTATTTTTTTTTATTTTTTCATCATCTACTTTATACGAGTTTATTTATTGGCATATTTATTTTTGTAACAGCTAATAATATCTTAATTCTATCGAACACGTTTTACACATCCCCAGTTTTTTGATCTTAACTTTTATATCTCCTCACATTTCTCATTATGACAGCTATGCATCTGTTGAGTAGTCTGGGTCAACGACTATAATATTCTCCCAGGACACGAAAATACCTCGTCGAAATATATTTACCTCCTCTTATCCATTTATTCGGGTGCTTTAGTCACCCAATTGCTCCCATGACACAAGAGAAGTGAGCGAGTTTGCCACTTAGGGGCAAACGACGACACGAGACGACCTAAGGCGATATGTTATCGATACTCTCGCAATCTCTGGCGTATATTCGCCTACTTCGGAATCGGCGGAACTCGAGAATTAAAGGTAGCGAGAGCGAAAATTTACGGACGGTGTAATCAATTACGTGTGCTATTGCGCAACAATGTACTCGCCATAAAATTACGTTAAAGTATTTTATTGTACGTCATGCATTGTTCAAGTATATTTATATACGAAAATTTATATCGTTTTATATACAAAAGAGGAAGGAAATTGTCTTTGCGTTTTAAAAAATCTTATTGAAATTATATATAGATTTATTTACATGTTTGAAGAAAATTTTTACGCTCTCTAAATTCTTTGGAGTGGACTCTTTAAAGAATGAAAATTGAGTCAGTCTTGAAAAAAAAAATGGCTTAATTTTCAATATTTAAAAGTGAGATTTTACTCCAAAGAATTTAGAGAGTGTAAAAATTTTTCTCACTTTAAAAGTTTTAGAAAGCATATTTCTTCGCGATTTAACGTTACCTAATAAATAAGATATTGTTATATATTATTATATTAATATATTATATTAATATATTAATATATTATATTAATGCAATCAGTATATCTTATACAAAGATCGATTTTGCCGTTTTATAGTATTTCATAAAGATGTTTAGAGATATATCATGAATATACCATATATATAGCTCTATTATTTTCCATTTCTCCGATTTACAGAAAGCGTATGAAATCGTCGTAACTTCCAATCGAGATTCCATCTCGATATGGAATCTCGGAAAGCTTACAGCTCATACTCAACGTCAGTCGCATTTCCTTTATCTCTCGTCAGAGATCGCGAGTCCTTGGCGACGAGGTCACGTTGCGACCCGCATCGCCGATAAGCCACCGATAATTCCAATCAGTCGTTTCGAGAAAGCGTCGACCCAACGATTCCTCATCGTCAACGACGTACACGTTCAATGACCCGACGGTATTACTCAGGTTCGTTTATGTTACACGTAGGAAAGGCGATGTATGGTCTCGGCTTCAACCCTAATCTTAGCAATCTTCATATCCTGTAAGCACTCGAGAAGTTGAGAGCTCGGAGAGCCCACGAAAGATACTTAGTCGACTGATGCCGTTATCCTGTTACCAGGTTGTGGCAGCGACCGCGTTGTATTAGTCTGGAGTGTTCTTAAGCCAACCTTTACCTGCATCCTAAAGGACGTAAATTACGGATAAGAAGGATGCTAGCGTGTGTAGGGTTGCTAGGGGTGCTAGCGCGTACGAGTTATCGTCACGTCGTCCCTCTTTTACGAGCGTAATACGCCTTCCGTCGCGTCCGCGTCTTGTCTCGTCGCGTCGCGTCGCGTCGCATCGCATCGTTCTCGACGTCGCCGTTGCCTCGACGTCGAGGAAACTTTTCGAAATCGCTTCCGCAACACCCGATGAGAATCGCCTCTCGGGTCGTAAAACGTTATTGAAGCTCTTCGAGCCTCTTCGAGGATCTCGAGGCTTCTCGATGAGACGATGAGCTGAGAATGACGTCGTATATATTCGGGAAAAGAATGTAGTCGGTTCGATCGAGGTCTTATTAAAGCGACCGAAAATTTCGGTTTTAAAGATTATGTGATTCTCGACGTGCGTTACTTGAAAGTCGGAAAAATCTCCTGAAATCGTTCTGCAACGGTGAATGCGATTCACCGTCGTCTTATATAAAATCTTATTCAATCTCCGAAGCTTTTCAAGCACGTTGAAGCTCAGTATAGTCGACTACAAGATAGATACATTCAACACAAACATGTCCAGTTTAACAAAAAGATTTTTTGTTAATTCTTAAAATATATCAACAAAACTTAAAATATAATCAAAACTTTAAATTATAATAGTTTGATTTATAAATTACGTGTTGTATAAAAAGCACAAATGTTTATGTTACGCAATACTCTGTTTTGAAATAAAATACACAGATAAAGAATATGCAAAAAAAAAAGTGAAAATATATCTCGTGACAATAGACACGAATCAATGTATAATAAAACTACAGTTTATCGCTTTTCGATGAAATCTACCTCACGTGTATCGTTCACATTTTTTAATCTAAAAACGACTCATGTGCAGCTTATTGTTTCCCGCGTTCGTATTTACTATCGTTAATCATTCTAACAATTTATTTGCGTGAAATCGGTCAGTGGAAGTTTCTGTACGCAAGGTACAATTACACGAAACGTATACGATGGATATACGAGGATTCGGATGTACCGGCATCGCAACGGCCTGTATAATTAATAGTACGGAATTGCCAGTTAGCACGCGACCAATCTCCCTTAACAAGCACGCATTACGATAACAGCCCTGTCTGAAGTCTTAATGCGGTCTAAGTATTCCACCAAGTTGGGCGTAAAAGTTAGTACGTAAGCACAGTGCCGTTATTATTGCGACGTCGACGACGACGGCGACGGTAGTCGTTCTGCCATTCCTCGCCTTGCTTACTTAATGAGCCGAGCGCGTGTCTTCTACTTTCGATGGAAACCGAGTTAGTCCAGCTTCCGTCGCCATCGTCGTCACCGTCGCCGCAAGCTTCCGCTACCGCTCATTCAGCGGTGAACACCAAGTTCCGAAAGTGAATTTACGCAATCGCGAAGTTTGCGCGAGATTTCCGCGAGCGAAGGTCGCCGTAAGAAATCGCCGAGAAGAGCACTTACCGAGCTTCTCGTGGCAGCACTTCTATTAGGCACTTAGCTTAACGTCTCTTGGGAAGACTTATTATAATAATTCATTTGCGCGTACGTCGCCGGTAATCACGATAATTTCCTAGTCGTTCTCGCGGTGACTATCACGGATAGAAGTACCACGTCACGGATATGTGACGTTTGCACGATGACACACGCGTTTCCGCGCTCCACCATGAAAAGCGATTTTAATCGCTGAATGCATTAAAAAAATACAGATAATTTCAATTTCTGACGGGATAAAAATTAAACTCGCGCGAAATACTGTTTTTTTTTTATTTTTTTTTATTTTTTGCAAGAGAAAAACGTAGTTGTGTCGTTCGGAGTTTATAAACAAAACGCAATTCGGTTTATGCTCGTTTACGGAGTAACTGGCCGCATCGGGACACCAGAGGTTATTCGACGGCGAAATGTTGACGGATTTACGGAACTGCTTTACTGTTTTGATATGGAAATTATCCTGCCGTGCATTTTCCTAGCTGACTGCTAGACTACTGCCTTGCTGATTCGGTCCGCGGACTCCCCGTGAATCCCCGTAAACATATTTATAGCAGTCGCAAAGTTAGCGGGGCGACGTATCCGCTGCGCCGGAAGTTGCCACAAAACATCATTAAGGACAATACTTACATTTTCAGCTGGAAATCCGCTGACTATAATTTTCGCCGCGAACGCGATTCTCCCCGCTGTATCCCGCTGTTTGCCGACTGAAATGCAATTTGCGCTATATGAAAATGTAATTGTAGATTCGAGGATTATCTACGTGTACGCGCGATGCCGAGTTCCCTTGGCGGTGCTGTTTTTCTGTTTTCTTTCTCTCTCTCTCTCTCTCTCCCCCTCCTTCTCTCTTTCGCAGAGCTAGCTGTATTCCGCGTCTTGCAGCTCTGGGGTAAGAATATAATCCTTGATGAGACCCAGTAATGAATTTATTCGTCGACGCGCGGAGCGAGAGATTGTCGAAATGCACGTCTCTACTTTCGATGGAAATCGAGTTAGTCCGCTGCGGCGCGCTCTCGCACGTCGGAAGAGATAGCTCCGTTCGGTCACGAGTCCACCAGTTCTGCAAGTGAATTTGCGCAATCGCGAAGTTAGCCAAACGTTCCACTCTTCGAGTGCGGAAGAAATCGTTAAGGGCCATGCTTAGCCTTTCGACGACTTCGAAACTTTTTCGCAATTGAGTTAATTTCGTACTTGAAGCGTGATCCCGGCCGCCTCTCGTGATACCGTTTCCGTTATTAGTTAAAAGTAGATACGTATCGCGTAAAGATTAAAAAACGTAATATAGCGCGCGAAAATAAAAATTTTTTATACGATATATTATCAAAAGAGAATTGAAATTTAGTTTGATATATCCCATTTATTAAGATATTAACCAAATTTTAACGAAATTATTATATTGCTTATATATATAAAATTTCCGTAATACAATGAAATAAACACAGTTCCTTTATCAGTTTATTGAAATGATTTATTTTAAAATAATGATAATAATTTGAAAACAAACATTCCACATAACGATTTTATGATAAATTATCTGGCAAATCAAATTTATTTTCTATACGGAGCCAAATTTTTGGATAAATTTAATTACCAACTTAAATTACATGTACAAAAAGTGACGTATTATTCTAAAAGATACATTAATATAAATTGTTTCTTATGTGTAACATAATTTGAAATTGGGAAGCTGTATCGCAGTGTCTTATGCAGTAATTGGTGCGTATTAGCAGTGACATTATCCAATCGCCTATTGATGCCGGAGGTCAAATTAGCAAGATCGTAACGGACGATAAGATATACCTTCCACGGGCATACGTGGTGTTTGAACAGCATGAGGACATCAGCTTGCATCTGCGAAGGCACTGGTTAAGTGGTGTGGAGTGAAATGTAAACGTCACCATAGGTACTTCGAGGTCGTTTGCACCTTGTGTACCTTACTCCACCTCACGTTAGAAGAGCTATCGTGTCACTCTCATGTGATCTCATAGATGATACAACTGCTAGATTTGTAGAACTTTGTAGAAGAATCTTTAATAATAATTTCTATTCCGCGGAGACTAATCTTTCGATATTGATATTCTTATAATATTATTAATTTTCTTTTAGACTTGGAAATGTAATTTTTAGACGTTTCAATGAACTTCGTTGTATCGTTGAAACTATAACTTTCGATATTTTTTGTAAAAGCGTAAAATTGTTTTATAGTCTTCACCTTTTTTAGCAATTTCTTATAATAAAGCATGTGTGATGTATCCGAAACTACTAAAAGCTTTTATTTATGTCACTACGTTCTTGACGTTAATGCTGCGTAATTGACAGCATGTCAGAAACGTTATTTAAAAATCAGAAAGGAAACGATTTTCTTTCTCCTTTAAGAGATACAATCTACAACTTGTTCAAAAAGAGCAAATAGATTTACGTACTTATATAGTTATAGTTCGAAGTTTTATTCGCCGGAGTCACGCGAAGCTAAGTTTAATAACGTTACTTTAAACGATAAATATCCACACCAGATTATAAAATCTTTAGACGTACCGCCAGATACTCCACAAACTGTTCTCCGCGCAGAAATTTTTTCTCGTTTCTCCACAATTTAAAGGGAACGATTAATAACGTTGTATTTTTTTATGGCAAATAATGCAACTATCTCATTCATAAAGTAATAAAGTCATATTTTTTTATCGGCATTAATGACATTTTTGTTTTAATGTTTATAAAACGAAGAAAGTAAAAAGATATAAAAAAGTTTTAATCATTATTTAATAAGTTAAATGAGTAAATAGATGATAAAAATAATATTTTTTCTTTCATTATTAAACTCGTAACATTAAATTATACCTTCTTTGAATTATTTTTAATAATTTGTAGGTCGCTCCTACTCATTATGTCGTTCATTTAACTAAAACAACGGAAATAAACAATTTAATTCAAGAAAATTAAATATTAAATTTGACACTAATTTAGTTTATATTATTAAATATTTACTATGTTAATCTGGACGTTATTTAAAATTAACCACAGAAATGAATTAATTTACATTTTGACACATATGGAAATTAAAAATAATAAAATATTATTTAATTCAAGAGATTAAGTTTTGCTCCTTAATATTTAACAGAAATTATCTAACAATAATCTTTAATCCCTCATTCGTTATCGAAACTATTTTCAAAGTAATAATAGTCATAAATATTTAGGTAAATATTTGCAATATATTGAGGATAGAAATGACCTTTATAAATTTCAACGGTGAACTAAAATCACATTAACAGAACGAATTTGTGGACAGGAAGATAACGATCAATGTGTTGGCGTTAAAACGTGCGGTGGCTGATCAGTAGGAGTAGTGACTATTACTACTTGCCGAGTACAAGGACCTTTGCAAGTAGCTAACTCAACAAAAGGTCAGACTCGCTCGACATTACGCCCGACCGTAGGCGGCGGTGTTTGTCGGCGGTCTAACGACATGGTCTTTAACCTTCAAACGCTATAACTATATATAAATGATGTCGAGCGTAATGTAAACCTTGTGACGAGTGCTGTTTTCGACGCCGTTTTCTCGTCGTCAATCGTCATCTTTCTCTCTGTGAGCGACGCGCCACGTTAAGGATTGATGTCGCGGTTTGCGCCTTTGGAAGCTCGTAACGTAAATTACGCAAGCTGACGGTTCTCTCTTTTAAGACGCGAGCGTATTCCGATGGCAAAAAACAGGCACGTGCGGAGCATCGTATTTCCTGAGCCCGGCACTGTTAGAACCAGCAACTCCGTCGAGTCGAGTCGAGTCGAGTCGAGCGGAGCGGAGCGTCACTCGACTTGGGGGCGTGCACCTATGTAAATCACCGCTTGCTCTTGGCGATAAAACCTTGGTCGAGCAAGGGTCGTAATTATCGTTGGCGATATCGCGATTTCTATGTTGCGCCAACGAATGGTCGTTACTCGGTAAATAGGACAAGCGACAAAATGTGGTGCGAAATTAGGATAATTACGATATTGGGATAAAATTTGTTTTTGTGAACATTACCTATAATATTTTAGAAAATAACGATGGATAATGCATAATTAATTATTGTTATTATTAACTGGTACTTTTGTATGTCTTTTATGTAAATGCTTGTAATATTGAGCGTGAATTTTATTGGAATCATTGTCAAAATTATGCAATCTATATATTTCACTGTCAGATATATATCAGTGCCACAATTAGCTCGATTGGAAATGAAGTTTAAATAATTTGTACTCCTGGCCAACTAGAAGAATAATTAATTATTTAAGATTTAATTAAGGAAGAGTTAATTACACAGACGATGGCAATGACAATTGGGCGAATTCAACGTTTGGCGTGAGCTTCCTCTAGTTTCTGCAAACAGCGCCGTCACTTGCAGTAACGCCGACCTGATGATACACAAAAGAGAGAGGGCGGGAGACGTTAAAAGAGACGGTACCGAGCGCAATGCAATTAGCATCTAGAATTACATAACATTTCTGCATCTCGTTCTATTGTCATAGTCAAGCCAAACGAATACGTATCACAAAGGACGCGGTGGAAGGACGCGGTGGAAGGACGCGTGAAAAGAGCAGAAGGAATGCTGGCGCTCGGCAAGGAAAAGACAGGGAAATATGCAGAGACACGCGAGATGATGTAAGAGAATTCCCGCGAGTAAGTCTCGCAGGATGTAACACATTTTATGGGCTTGCAAGCAGGATACAGATCGGAGATAGAAAGAAGGGATGAAAGAGGTAGGGGATGATAGAATGAGAGAAGAAAAGAAAATTCGTTATTTTTATTACGCAAATACATATTAAAAATAATCTCTATACTCTCTCTTACACATACAATAATATATCAAATAAGAGAATGAATTTTCAATCGAAGCGGATCTTGATGCAATAATGTTCATATGCAAATACGTTTTTTTTTTCAATTCCGCACCGGTAAATAAATTGCGCACCGATTTAGTTTATCGGACTTGAAACGCAGTCATAAACTGAAGTTGGAAATATATTATAGTATATTTACATAATCATTATTATTAATCATAATTATTACCATGATAATTATAAGTAATAATTGTTATTAAGGATACACTCTACAGTTTGCCGAGATGAATAATAAAATAATTGAGATTTTGCCTGAAAACAACAGATAAACGGTCCCGCTTTTAAGTTACTCTATGAAGCCATTAAACGTTCATTGCACCGCTGAGCGTTGCTCGACAAATTAGCCGTTGCACAACTGGGGAGCGAAAGAATATTGTTATACGCAAACGTTGCATGCGCGTCCGCCGTTGATCACGTCTTAATGTCCGTGGGTGCATGTGTTCCGGTTTGTGCACGGTCACGTTCGGGACAAGCCACGTTAAAACTCGTGCTTAACTTCCGATACGTAGGCGACGTTAATCTCTGTTTCTACTGGCTTGAAACGGCATGGCGGCCACCATGATAGCACCACCTGGTGCTACACGAAAGAGGGCATCATGCGCGGTCGGAAAGTGCTCGTTTGGATCGCTAACAGGAAAGCGTTGTTTTAGCTATTCTGCAAAAAATTAATTTTTCGAAAGCATAGATAGGCTGACTGAGTCTTTTGCCTATTATTTTGTAATTTTTTGTTCGCACAGTTTAATTTAATTTAAAATAGAATTTATAACTTACATAATGTGAATTATATATTGTATTACGTTGAAAAATTAGTTGTAAATTGGTGGAAGAACTCAGCGTTAAAATATCAATTTATATCTCCACGTAAAAGGGGATAATATATTTAATTAGTGTAAGCGAGGTCCGCGTAGTGAATATTCTTGTATCATGAAGGCGAGTACGACGATGGAGCGTGTTAGCACGGTGTTTCGCTCTTGCACCGCGAACGATGCAATTTTCAAGGTACGTAAGCCAGTAGGTATACGATTCCGTTGCTTGCCGTGCATCCACCGTGGAATATAATTCCCTCATGTATTAGCCCGGTTTCTAACCGAAAATCTGCATCGCTTTATAGTTATCAAGCGTAACGTATAAATGGAAAATTAAAACGTATGTGGGACATTCGAGATCATTGATGCAATTTCTGTATTGCTTTAATCTTGTGCTTGAGTATAATATCACGATGTATGACAAGAACGTCCAACTGTCGATTTGTCTTTGAAATATAGACATGAAATCATCGGAGATAGAAGTTATTGATGCGCATGTCAGAAGCAATCGCAAGTAATCACCGACATTTAAAGCGTGCATTCAGAACGTCGTGATCGACTGCGTTGTATCGCGCATCTGAATCGGTCTGCAAATCTACCTTGCGACATGTAACGTTAAGTTCGATGAATGTTATTACCAGGCTACGAAATTAATATCCGCATCTATCGTTGAGCTAATGAATTGATTTTCGTAATGAGTAAATATCTTCTTTTCAATACCGGCATGTTTGCTTAACTAACTCATTTTAATACACAGAGTTCTTTACAAAAACATTTTTTTTTTCATCAACGTCAATTGATAGGATAACAGATATGAAAAGAACGCTAAGAGGAAGGATTTTATTAATTTAACAAGCTATCAGTACTTTTAACAAATAATTCATATATTCTGACAATAAACTATATTTTAATATTTGTTGTGATTGACTGATTAGTCTGATATTCCAACCAATTATTAATAACAGAAGCAATTTATGTAAAACCTAATTTTTATTATTTGTTATATTAACGAATAATGAAAAATTATTCGCAATAGCAACTGATTGATCCGTTTTTTTACCAAATCATCACATTTACCATCCCTTTTTCATTCCTATAACAAACTCATCTCTCGAACGGTTTTGCTGAAGTACTCAAAAATTTAGCTAGATACAGATCTAAAAATAATTTTGTTGAATTGTTAAAATAATTACGTAAGACTCAAGCTGGTTGCTGGAATGTCAATTTTTTTATTGCTCATTATGAATTCTCTACATAATTATTTTGGTGGTCCAATACAATTATTTACAGATCTGTATTTAACTAAATTTTTAAATATTTCAGCAAAATCGGTCTTTTTGCGAGCTGTTGCTCTTTCTAAAATTGTATAATACAATTATCTTATTTTTAAATGTATGTATATACGCGCGTATATATTGATAAGTATTTATATTTCATTATGCCAGAAATTATTAGTAAAATCTGTCGCGTTTCTTATCGTCTCTCGAAATTTGGAATAATTCGACAATGTTGATTATATTATTCAGACCAGAGGATTATCTTACCTTCCATTTTGTTCACCTCGATATTGTTAGAGGAACGAACTGAAATGACCCAAATATGCTTTTGAAATATATCTATATAATGTGCATACCGAGCGTGATATTTCGTGATTTCGTCTTCTTTTCAGAATGCATCCTACATTGTATCATGTTTCAAGCGAACGCAATTAAGTAATTGTGCGCATTGAAGATTGATTTCCGGAACTGTCTTGACGAAATAATCTATGAAACCGATCTTATCGTGATTAGAGGCAGCGGAAGAAAGTTTAAAAATTAAAATCTGAATCAGTAAAGAAATGAAAACAAATATCATGTGAAATATAAATATATTATAAATTGAGAGAATAATTATACCTAGTTAGAAAAATTCAGCGCGAAAAAATTAGCAATGTTGAATTTGCGCAACGGTAGTGTATGTCATCTATTTGATTCTCTCATAAAACTTAGGATAGCGTGCAGTTTAGTTTCTAACATATAGCTGTACTCTCTTTTAGCGAATAGACATTTCCTCTTGGTGGTATACAAGCCAGTGGCTTGTCGTCCACGGTGAAAGGCTTTTCAAGAAAAGATCGAACCGGGAAGTAAAGAAAGCGTGAGTGGTTTGAAATACGGGTTCTACGACACGGTGATACAACACGAAGAGGTTTCCTCGTTCCGGTTAGAAAGAAGCAAAAGTCACGTTCGACGGTTATAGCAAGTGATGTTCGCTGAAACAATCACGAGCGCACAGATCGAATGGATAGTTTGCTTTAAATACAAGTAGTAATACTACAAAATATATTGTTAACTTCCATAACTGTTTCTTATTATATTCTATTTAACATATATCTAAATTTTACTGAATTTTATATATATATAATTGCAGACTATATATATTACTTACAAGATAAAATAAAAAATTGTTACGTGATTAATATAATATCGCTGCCTTTTTAAAAGTGACAAAACAAAAAAAAATATAATTGCCATGAATGAGCCAGGAAAAATCCTATCAATCATCAAAAGTGAATTAAATTTTATTCCATAAAAAATTGTTAAAACGTTACAACTAAAAAAGGATAGTTTTAAAAAATCGTCAAAACGTCACAGTTTAAAAAGGATGGTTTAAAAAAAAATCATCAAAATTGTTATAATACTAAAAAGGGATAATTTTGATATAAGGACACGACATTTGATATGTTAAAAATATATTCTTTTTATTCATATCATTTAATCAGTAATTTTCTGTTAAATTGAAAAACCATTTTTTCTCTTTTCTGAGAAACCTAATTTTTTAATTTGTGTCACTTTTGAAATAAAAGAATGATACGTGAATATTAATACGTATTAATATAGACGTTTTTCACAAATTAAACAGACACGTTGTCATCGTGTTGTCAGTATGAATACATATATATATTTTTTTAATTTAATGTTAAAATTTATATGATACTGCACGAACATTAGGAAGGTATATATATATATATATATATATATATACATATATATTCTAATATTAATTTCTGGTAGTTGACATGAATTTTGTACAGAAACGGCAAAGCATTCCACAGTTAGTTACCACATACACATCATCAGAATCGAAATATTACACGATCGCTTGGTTTAACATTAATGTTTCCTCTTGGTACGTTATATACAATAATTTTCAATCATCAGAGATGCATAAAGGAGGGCACGCTTTTGTGCATTGCTCATTGCAGTGATATATCATTAAGAAATATAATTTTATCTCCTACATAAATTAAATGTTTCGATATTACCACCACCAAAAATTCTTTTTCGAGATAACTCTTACAAATTTTTTTGAACTATTTATAGAAATAAATGAAGCAAATGATATCATACAGATGTCTTTTAGTATCGAGTATTTGCATTTTTGATCTTACTTCAACGAAGAATATTCTCATTCAGCCATATATTCTGCACTGAAAGTTTAACAATAACGAAGGGAAGGTCGTGATAAAACGAATGTATTTTTTTCACACGTACGTCGCAAAAAAATTGACGATTCGCAGCTGACGGCGAGAAAGTTAAAAAAAAATTCGTCAATGCCGGAGGAAAGAAAGCTTCGCACGAGAGCGCCGAAAGTTGCCTACGTGCTGCGATAAACTGTCCAATCTGCCGCTCTTGTTATAACGTCGGGAGGTTTACGAGGACGAGCGACACCTCGAAATACCGCAGTCAATTTTTCAGGTTTATTACAGCCGTGCTCGACGTCATCGTCCTGAGCGTCGCTCAACTGTAATCTGAAAACTGCTGGCTGATGCTAGTGATCAGAGATGCGAAAAATAAAAGTATACATAATATATATCTTAAAATAAATCTAAAGTGGATATTTACATATAATTATGCAATCGTGCTTGACGTCATCGAGCTAAGCGTCGCTCAACTATAATTTGAAAACTGCTGGCTGAGCATTAACAGAGATACGAAAAATAGAAGTCTATCTTAAAATAAATTTAAACGTAGATATTTACGTATAATTATATTAAGAAAGCGAGGGAGATGGGGAGTTTTAATGAAACATCCGCTGGAGTAGATTTGCGGGCTGCAAATCTGACAGTTAATTATTATCGCGTGGCAGAAGTTTCGCATCTCCGTTCTCAGGATCTTGTGGCCGATTGCATCGTGCCGAGCAACAGAATGCGGAGTGCAGGACACGGTAGACGTTTGCTGCCTGCGGCTTGATTATCACGATAGTGCGGATAGCACCAGGGGATAGCTCGAGAAGTATGATAGAGACGCGTCGTAGTGTACTCGTATGCATACGATTGCGCAGCTAGAGACACGTATTGCAAGCGTGGGTTGCGTACGTCGTAGAAGGTGACGCCATGATTACCATGTCTCTCTCTCTCTCTCTCTCTCTCTCTCTCTCTCTCTGTTTCTATGTCTAACGCAGAAATCATGTGTACTCGGTATATCACTCATCGCATAGAATGTAATAACCCAGTGACACACGGATATATCTCGGCGACCGTATAACCGGCGATATACCCGCGGGCTACTCTCAATTACAAACCGAGCTACTCTGCTTAGTTGTAGCATCACAAACGTTTTAGAGCAACGGGAACTGGCACGATTTACAATGTACACTATATGGACCTATCGTGTTAGATCGTAGACATCTCCGTTCCCGTTCATACTCGATGGTGAACCGAGAGATTTTGAACCTGTAAGCGTAGCACAGTTTGAAAACGGCAATATTGCCATATAATTTTTGCTTTGTGTTGTTGAGAGAAAAACCATTACAGAGTCAGAGTAAAAAAATAAACGACGAAAGTAGACTTTATTCGCGTCTCCATTGTTTATTCGTATACATTGCAGAACGATAAAACTGTATACGCGTGATTAAACAATCGCCAATTGGAATACGTTTTGAAATTGTTCAATCTGACACGCGATAGAGAGACGTGTATGCAACTTTGTGACCGCGTTCTGAATACGGGCCATTGTCTCGTCGGTAGTACGAGGATTAATGTCTTGGCGTATACGTGTAGAATAGCATATCGATGTAACAATAGCATAACGTGTAGAGCTTTTGATTACTTCGCATGAAACGGAAGGTAACACTTGCAACGACCTCGTGCCAGCGAACGCGAATGTCGATCGACATGTACGATACGTATTCAATTAATCGACAAGTGCTGATGCTCCTGTGTCAGTGCGTTCGTCAGTTACAAACCGCGTTACATTCGTAGGGCTCTTTACTTGCTTCTCTCTCTTTCCTTCTCTCTTTCTTCCTCTCTCTCTCTCTCTTTCACTCCCGTTTACTGGCAACTAAAACGGGCCTTCATTAGTATATCGCATCGATAAAATTGATGAATACGAATCCGCCCTCGCGTGTATAATCAGATTTTACACAGCGAGTCGAACGAGTGCTCGGGGAGCGGAGCGGTGCGTTAATAAATTTAATTCGAGCAGCTTTACAACCTCCGATCGCGGAACGTTACACGCCGCTCGCGTCCATTATTCTGGCCCATATAATTTTCGTCGGCGTGCTCGCGAGATAAATTCGATAAGTCCACCTCCGCCGGCTCGGTCGTTGTTAATAATGTGATTCCATCTCGCGCAACTTGACCCCGCGCGGGCGTGTCGGCGAAAAATTTAACTGTTCACCGGCGTGAATTCATCGACTCGCGTTACCATCGTCAAGCCGCTCTCAATTACGCGCGGCTCGCTGTTTGCAACGCTGGTTAGTGGCGGCGCAATAAACGTTTCGCATAACGCGGTGCTCGTAAGGTTCACGCGTGTACGCATGCAAATGCGGCGAATTATAGGGCTAATGTGGCCTACATACGCTGCAAAGGACTCTACTTTCCAGTACTTACTGCATTAGATTAATACAATACGCTACGAAATACGCTACGTCCCGATAATAAAATGCTTTGAATTGAAAAAAAAAAATCCAAAAATTAAATAATTTATTAAACAATGCAACTAAGGCCAATTTTTTTTTTATAAAAGCGACATAACTTATCTGTTTCACTCTCTTTGTTGCCTCACAAAATTTTACACTAACGATGTTCCGTGCTAACGATTCTCTGCGGGCAAATATTGCACATTTACGTTCAGTTTAAAATTAAATTCGGAGTAAATTTGTAATTTGTGCAAATTAGTTACATTAAAGCATTGTTGTTGGAAATGTATATGCAGCATTGTGCACTACAATGTAATACTTCCAAGTAATTATCAGAAAGGCTTACGTATGGCGATACATATCGATAATATAAATATTGATAGATTATTTTCTTAAAAGTCATTTTTTAGCAAAAACAAAAAAATTGTTTTTTTAATGACAAGACGATGCTGCCCTTAGAGAATAACTTAATGAATTACTTGCACTTGGGAATGCAAATTTATCGATACTCGATTCCAATTTCTCGTGTTTACGATATTATAATAAATGTTATTTTGATTATTTTTGTTAGATTTAGTTTTCTTGTTCACATTCTGGTTCTTACGATGACAGAGAACAGTTATACGAGCCATCTGGAATACAAGTAAAACGACGTACAAGTAAAATGAATTACTCTTGCTCCATTTATCAACGTTGATATTTTCCACGTGTGGTTTTTCCTTCCTACGGGGAACGTATTCTTTCACAGGATCTTTTATCTCATGTCAGTAGACATCTCGCGAGTTTATACTCAACAATGTTGTATTCTAAATCCCGTTAACAATCCGGAGGGATGTTATGCATTATGTGATCGTACAGCGTCTGCCATCATTCACGAATCGAGCCTATCGATTCCCTGCTCTGTCATTCGACTTGAATTTCCCAGCATCATGTTCTTGCATCGCGACTCCGACAGCTTGAACACAATACCTTGGAGAATAATCAAAGTTTCACTTGTACATATATATGTGTATACGTTACATGCACACGAGCATAATGCACCGGATAATATTCAACGCGAAATCGTGACACTCTGCATCGAATATTCACATTTCTACTGAAATCTGGAAGTATTCATCTGCATAGGTATTCTTGGAGGTTTCACCTCTACACACATTTGCACGCGCAATCACACATGTATGAAAGTAAAGCAATATTTTTTTTATTTTATAATATGATTAGATTTATGACGTATATTTTTATATGTATGTTAAATTTCTCTTCAGTCATAAAAAACTTCTCAATAAACTTTTTTTTCTATCTCATGCATGTATTAAAAAATGTAACGGAACGACATGAGCAAAGTACATAGAATCTATCTTGTGCAACGCGCATGAGAAAAAAAATAATAAACGGCAAAAGTTATACCAAGGGCAATATGAAAATATGAATTATCGAAGTTTTTATTATGCTTCTTCCCGTGATCCGAAAAAGTTTTTTACATTTCGTAACTGACGTTATTATATTATTTTAATGAGTTTCAGCATACGTATAGACACGCACAATTTTTTTTAAATATTCCATCTATTAGCATATATTATGAATTCAAGAAGATATCGTACTGGAAAAACTTTGAGAGAAAGTTCAACCCTTTATAAAAACCGGAGGCGTTATATGAAGTGCGATGTACCATTTAAGGTTTGCTCCACCGATCTTCTCTGAGGGCGCTTAAGCATTTTGCCGTGCCTGCAGAAGGACGAGTTCATGTAATGAAATCCTGCGCGCTGTAGCTAGTACACCCGAAAAGTTTATCGTCGCAGTGATTAGCCGAGTCTCGCCCTATTAAAACGGGTAATCCTTTATCGCAAGTAAGATCCGTTATTTATGAAGTCTGAAATGCTCTGCCCGGTATCGTGGAAAGTTTTGATTACACAAAGCACTTCTCACTTCAGGAATTATCACTGGTGTACCGAAGCCGCTTCTAGTTCGCGGTAGATAGGTGAATAAGTTGAGCTCTTTCGTGCGAATTTCAATTTTAAATCAGCACCCATTTGATAGTCATCATAGAATAATTAAAATGTTACGACTATTAGCCGGTATCGTTCGCGCGCTCACAAAGCGCGCATTGCGTTTATCACACTGGAAAAAATCTAATTGCATTAATTACAATTCTGGTTGAATGGACAAATTAGAATTTTTTGATTAAATTCATAATTATAATTTTTGTTGAGATAGCTATTATAGAAATTTTGATTAATATGATCACAATTTTCTGGTTCGTCCATTTTTAACCAGAAATTTTTCTCAGTGAAATTTATAATAACAAATGATCCCAATTATATTAACTGATTTCGCGGATAATTTATACGTGGCATAATTGATATGACAGTATAAAGCGAGATAAGCTTTTAATTATTAATGAACGTAGGACGATGTCATCTCCAGCTTGTACTATATATTGCAGTATATCATTTATATTCCCAAATTTTCACAGTCGGTAACACATGCACGTGAAAACTAGATCTAGCGGAATAATATCTATGTACATTCAACAAGAAATTTCATCGCGCGATCCTTCGGTAAATTCAGCGGCTGTAACGCGCCGTTATCTATTGCTATTATTATTATCTTTTTCCTTGCCGGTGGTATTTCGCCGCGACACTCAACCGTAAAATTAATTCCCGCTGATCTTTAATTCGGTGGGTATAGTGTTGGTGTGGGTGCACATGTGCTATTGTGAAATTGCGCGGAACGAGCATACATCGTTGCAGGAGAACGCAGAACTCGCACGGGAAGAATTATGGAAATAAAGCGGCGCGGTCAACGGCTATAAGATAATCTACTCGCTATCATCGGGATTTTTCTTTCTTCTTTCTTTTACGTTACACGCTTCGTTTATCTATCGTCCTTCCGTTGCAGAAATTAATTCTAATAGAATTTTTCTTTTCTCTTTTTCCTCTATTATCTTTATATTATCGTCCACTTGCCTTATCGTTCGCTAATAGTCTTTCATTGCGTTATCAGAGCGGGATCAACTTTAATAAATTATTAAAACAAAACACACACTTATATGGTTTTGTAGCTGAGTATTTACTTGAGTATGTAGGCGAATAACTGAGTCCCATGAATACATTAGCATGGCTTTTCCCTAGAAACGCAGTTGAAGCGAGTATATATCACTGTAAACAGTCAGTTAAGTTTGTCAGAAAATACATTTCCCGGACACATGTTCGCCATATTTTGTTTCCAGTTACAATAACATTGTTTCGATGTACTATATCATAATGCATTATAATGATCTCTTGACAAATATGGATGCCTATGTGTATGTGAATGCATACATGTGTACGTATATTCAAGGAAAATGTAATATGGTCCGCATCTAGTGTCGTATTGCACTCAAGTTTACGTTATGTACAACAAATTCGAATTTTGCGATCTCGATAAAATACACTAGGAAATGCGATTAATGTTGAAACTTACTTGGAAATTTTGATATATTCCCAGTGCTTATGATGTCCCCTATTTTATTGAGATGCACTTAAAACAGTATTTTTGATATTTTTCTTTTGCTCAAAATGAATAAAATCGATTTTTACGATATTTTAAATTCAATCTCTCTGCGGTGGTCCTTGGCTTACCCCAGCAGTCACGAAAACCGCCCGTGGAGCGTTGGCACTTATATTTTTAAAATGAAGAGGTGTCGTGTGAAAAGGGCTATAACTCGACATTTACAAGTGTATAAAATTTACACACTTTATTATTTGCGCTTTGCGCTGTCCTGGATACAATGGATAGGCTAGTGAATTTACGTTTTCCCATTTATTCACTTTTCTACTTGAAATTTTAGTGACAAGTCAAATCAAACGCATTTGGAAAGTAATGCTTGATTAAATACGGTCAAATTTCATGACGCAGTGCGATGGCAAATATATGTTTTGATGTCTACAGAACGTGTACACACGTGGAAACATATACGAAAACTTATGCAAGCGCACTGGACATAAAACAAATCTACATCGGCTGCTGGAAATGTATGTATATTCCCGCAGTATGTTTGCCATATGCGAGCAACTCTAAACAATGACTCGTTCGTGAAGTTTCGATAGGACGAAATGAAATGGAAATCGTGGGCATGCATTGGCTTTTAAGCCGATTAGAGTTTACGTGAGCACAAAAGAGAGAGAATAACCGAAAAAAGAAATAAAAGGACGAAGAACCGTCGGAAATAAAGCATCGCCATGCGGTTGAACTCTCGGTGGCGAAGTTGCTGCAGTCGGTTAACGTGATACGAAGATCGAAACAGTGCAGTGGCGGCCGTTTTCTATATCGTACGATTTTTGCCTGCTGGTAGGGTCGACCACCGTTCGGAATATTCAGCGTCTAATGAATTATTAAAAGACCATGAGTCTTCTAATTCCTTCTCGCGCAATTTCTCGCTAACAGGCGCAAACTTATTTCCGCGTATCGTCGAGTGTACCTTTGCACCAACGTAAACGGCATAGCCGCAAAATAAAGCAAACATGCTATTCGTGAAAAATTCAGGAATAACGCAAAATAGTGAGGGAAGAATGAGGGAATATTCCGCGTGAGAGATTATGTAAATAAAGTCGTCGAGTTAGCCCATCTGAAATAATTTCTCGCCCTCGCCGCGGAAAGTTTTAATTATTCGAGTAATTCGCCGGCCAATAAATTATTAAGGCTCCTTCGATATTCCGCCAATTAATCTTTCTTCAATTATCTCTTACTATACTACCTTCCTGGAATATTCAAGTTTGAACGGGCAAGTTCGCGCGACGAGGGAAATGGGGCGGAAAATGAAAGAAACGACAGTCCCTCCGAACATTCGGCTAAAGCCATAGCTCGACGAGCGTCATCGTGATGAAAAAATTACGAGATGAAAAATTATGAAAATAAAACAGTGCCGGGATTCAGTGCGAAGTAGTTCGTCTTTTACCGCGGTAGTAGCAGCCTTTTAATTATTCCTTCCTCGATAAATTATCAAAGCTCGTAATTTCTTAGTAAGACTTCTTTAGCCCATTTTAACTATTTTATTTTTTATGTATTTGCAAATTAATTATACAACTTTGACGCGGAAATTGAGGCTAGATAACTGTGTATGTACGCGAGACAATTTTCAACGAAGGAATATATTGAATAAAAGAGTAAGAGAGAGCTAATCGGACGATCTTTTATATATAAAGTACCTACTAAGCTTTATGCAGTAGCTACTGTGTAATATTGGCGATTCGTCCTCTATTCTGGCCAATATAATGTCTCGCGTATCTCGATGTAAATTGCATAAGTTTACAGGCAAACATTGAGCGAGGATGCAAGAACAAAGGCTAGCAAGGGAGATATAAAATTTGCCGAGCGTCTAAAATGTAACTTCGGAAACCAATTGCGCGAGTTCCTGCAAAGGAAGAATCGAGTACTGCTTACAGACAAGATGGAACGACGGCATGGAAGAGAGAACTCAAACAGCATCGTGTGTGAAACTTCCGCTATTTGTTTGCTGTCGTACCGTCGCGCTATTTATTCTGATCGATTCACGTTCAATAATGGACAAAAGGATTTTAATATCTCATTTCAAGTCAGCGCGTGCTCCGCTTTTCGTCTGTGTGTTGTTATTTATTTCCTGCGGATTCGAATTTTAATTAAGAAAGTTTAGATGGGAACGCACGTAACTCCGTTTGAAACATAGTCTCGCTAAGATATAATCGATGAGTCCCGCGGGTTGCGATCAAACGGTGAGGAAATATTAGCACATCGTGGCGACAATAGACGCGTGCAGCATAACTGCTATTGTTGAAGACACTAATTGCAGCGATATATGCTTTCCATTACAAACAATTAGCCAAGAGCGATAATGTAACGACAGATAGTAACAAAGATAGGAAACAAAGGATTAAGACGGAATGAGATATGTGTATGTCGGAAAGGAAAAAAATTATCAGTAACGTTCGTGAAACGATGCGGAAGGAATATATTTATTATTTGAAAAGCAGTTTGAAAAGCAAGAATGTGTTAAGTCGCGTGAGGGAAATGTCGTGAGACTCTTACAAATTAGATTATAATTATTTTCAGATTTTATCGCGATGCAAAAAGATCAAGTAGTTCAACTTGCGTTACAATGAGCTTATAGACCTACACTTAGCGGAACCCCTTTCTCTTTGTACGATAGAAAAATATTTCTCTCTTAATCTCCGCACTTTAAAGTCACTGTCGTAAAAGCTTCCTGAGTCTTTGTAGGTATATCATATATATAATCAGACTTTATATCGTTTCGCTTTTTGCATGATATGCGTGCATGCTGCGCGAGCTCAGCGTATATGGCGTAGTAATTTATTTTATGTGAAATGATGGATGAAAGAAAGGTCGCATCGCACTTGTCGGGAATTCAGAATGTCGAAAAAAAAACAATAGTTTCTTTGGTAGAGCTAAAATAAAATCGCGTGTGCAGGGTGCAACGCGTAAAAAAATATAAACATCAAAAAGACGCGGACGTAATGAAATTGCCGAAAGAGTATCATGATAGGGAATGAGGAGGTAATCTAAATTTCAATGCAGTGTAGTTGCACGAGTACTGTTGCATTACCGCAATACACCGACCACTAGCTATATACCTATCCATTATTGCGGTCAGAGGAGTCCACTACTACAACTGCCAAGAGCTGCCCGCTCAATGCGTTCGATAATCTAATGGCTTTATTAAACTGCAAAATGGAATATCTATTTATTCTGGTCGTTTTGTCGCACTTTGTTGGCCGTTCGATTGAAAAATGACGAAAAATGAACTAATTTTGCGAAGTGGCCGCGTCGTGAATGCTGGAAATCAACAACCTGTAGGCAGACAACCGGCACCGGCCTCTCTTTTTCTTCCCTCGCGTAACTCTCCGTGCTCGTCGGCGTTTACACTCTCAGCACGTCCGCCACAGTTCGCGGACCATAGCCGCACATCGCAAAACGTGGACAAAGACGACCTTCTACGAGAGTGGCTAACTAGAAGACGAGCGTGATCGCCAGGCACGTGTTGCTGCACCGCGGTAAATCGTGCTTCGCATCCTCGACTCTTCACCCGCGACCAGACCGTACTTCTTTTGACTACACCACTTCTGAAGAAAAGATAGTCTGAAATTTTCACTCTAGTAACACTAATTTGGTAAAGCACGGAAACCAGGCGAATGTATTAAATATATTTCAAAATTGCTTAGCCATATGGTTAGAGTATTATTCTCTACAACATCGGGATGTAGAAATAACATGAGAGACTAACTAGAGGGAATGTGATTCAGTTGATGTAGAACACCGTTTCTTGAATTGTAAAGAACTAAAACTCGAATTTTCTTCGAAAGCACTAGCCAACTACTCTTGCCGACTATACGGTTGGTGGCGTTTCAGCGAAAATTCAAGCGAACATATAGCACGAGAAAGCAAGAGATGAAAGGCGATACGAGCATTCTTACCAGATGAAAAAGGATCCGCTAAACTTGAAATAGAAGTTTAGAGCGACGCCTTCGGCCTCTGTAATTGTGTGTGATATCCACTGTCCGAAATAAAATTTCCAAGTACCCAATTCTTGAAAGAAACTTCGATATAGTTATAGATCTTTCTCTGGCACACAAGTGAAGAATCATTTTATATTGTCGTACATAAAATCCGTGATATAAAAATTGAACTGAAATGGCTCACAAAAAATCACTTATTGAAAATCAATGTAGGAGAAAATAAAGCGAATGTCTCTGTTATAAAAAAGATACAATAAAATAATTTAATAGGCACTAAAGAATAAATCAAATAATCAAATGCCTAATGAGAGCCGAACATTGGGTGTACGTGTGTGATAAATTTATTCAACAACTATCAAAGTATAATACAAAGATAAACGTTTCAATCCTACTTTGGATCCTTCTCAATATCGCTAATTAAATTTAAATTACATTACAGACTAGTCATACAAACATGAAAATCAAATTATGCGAACATGTACGTATCTTGTGTTGTAGATATGATAAGATTTTGTTATCCTAGCATATTTTCATTATAGTTGACGAATTAACTGTGACAAAATATTAGATCACGTTAGACATACATATGTAATAAATAGCTTTTAAAATATTGAACTTACATGTCAAATCGCATAGATTATTATGATCCTTGAAATTGCCTTGTTATCATTATAATTATCAGGTTAACTATGACAAATTATTAATTAGCAAATTGAACAGACTTATATAATAAATAATTAAATAATAAATAATGACTAATAAATTATTAAACTCACATGATACAGGCACAAGATTGTTCATAAAAATTAGCAATTTCCATTGTTTGCTTACATGACCAAAACGTAAACATAACAAGGCAATTTCAAGGATCGTAATATTCTTTGTACTTTGATAGTTATTGAATAAATTTATCACACATGTACACCCAGCTCTCATTAGGCATTTGATTATTTGATAAAAAAAATAGAAGATGAATCAAGAATTTATATCACAATTGTTTTAATTAAATGATATAAAAAATATATTAGGTGTTGGAATTAATTCGTAGCGTTTTACAAGTGATGGGAAGTACTTTCATTAATGTATTTTTTAATGCTCATGTGAAATAAATAACATTCTTTCATTAAAAACGCTACGAATTAATTCCAACACCTAATAGTTTTTAAATATTTATATTACTCAATGTTATTTTTTTCTAATTAGAATATTTTTATCATTTGCATATTTAATCATTTTAAATCATTAAAAATTTTTTTCGGATGCAATATGACATATTAATCGTACATATTATTACTGCGTCAAAATATGCACATAATCAACAGTAGTTGAAGAATATTTGTTAAAAAATTAGACTACCAAAATACTATTTATAGTTGTGCGCGTAGTTGCAACAGGAATAAAACTTTATTGCGCGTGGCATTGTTTACATAAATCGTACGTAAAGCCGATGGGACACGTATCTTACTTTAGCGAGTTAACTTCCGATACTACCTCGCGAATCGAACGGAACACAAACTCCTCTATATCTGCATCGAGCGAGATACGGGAATAAAATTCCCTTCGGAAATGCAAATAATACGTAAAAACGATGCGATATATACAAGAACAAACATACGTTTTTCTCTCTTCTATACTGAGAAACAGAATATTATTTCTGTAATAGGATATGTCTCGAGATTTGAAATTTTTGATATAATATCGTAAGCGACGAATACCATTCTATTGATATATTTTAATACAGCAATTATATACGTACTAAATATTTATACAGATCGCCGTAACTATGTCGCATTAATTTCAGTTTGAGATTCGTCGATATTCACATAGACTTTCAAATCCACCTTGCTGTAACAACGAGTTGTTTTGTCGAGTCATTTGCATACGCAAACTATATAGTATCGAAGCACGTCACGGAAGAATGCGCGCTGGAAGCGGCGTCACTTCGCGCTGACCACCGGTGGTCCAGCGTTAGTGTACGCGTGTTTGTTCCAGAAAGGCGGATGCCACACGAGCTTGCGTGTGGGAGAGGATGAGGTGGATGCAGAAGAGACCATAGTCTAGAGCTCGTATATCATATCCAACTCTCTATGCAAGGCGCGAAAGGTTAGCAAGGACGACGTGCAGTTATCACAAGTGGTAACCGATATTTTCTCTCTTTCTCGTGCTTGCCTCCCCTCTCTTTATTTCTCTCTCTCTCTCTCCCCCTCCCTCTCTTTCTCTCCTTTTCTTCTTTTCTGAAAATTCTGGGACGCGAGAGAAGTATCGGCTGTACACCCAAAGGTGAAACCCGCAAGCTCCATCTTCGAGGGAGCAGCCGGATGCGACGGTGAATATACGACGTACATGCAAAGTGTGCATCCGGCGAAGTTCTCCTGCGGCGAGCTAACGATCGTCGAATGCCGTATTTCAACCGGAACGAGCTCCATCCGCGCGCTATCGGGAAACTGTGAAATTTTTCTTACCGATCATACCGTTTTTTACGATCGAGATTTCGGCAGTTTTCGCCGCGCGTTAAGCGGTACGTCATTACCTTCCAGTGTGAATGATTGCTTTATATATGCGGTCGCTTGCGGTCGTCGATTTAAATTTTCAGTTCGATCTTCAGCAATCGATATATTCGGCATTAACGAGGATCTTTTTACTCCGCAAGTGATGACATTCTCTTAACAGCGTCAACTACGCGCGGCGAAAACAAAATTGCATCCGGTGACATGATTTTATATAATACAGTGTCTGAATATTAATGTCATGAGTTCTTTCTCAATAAAAATAGCGAGTCTCTTAAAATCCTTACCATGACAGGATCGTGAAAAATTATACGAGCGTTAATAAAACTCCGCAAAGATTAGCCCATTTGGAGGAATAGCGTTCTATATCTCGGCAAAGACGATTGTATTCGAAACTGGTGAAACTCGAATGCGGAATCCAACAACCGAACACCGCGACATGAATATTTCATAATTAAATTGCGAAGCTTTGAACTTCAACCTGCGCATTGAGCGTTGTATGTTGCGTATTTCACAGCTTTACAGATAAAATTACGCTACATAATACAAACGTCGAATCCTGATATTTTCATTTCACTTTAATTTTAATTTAATCATTTTAAAGGCGTATTGAAAATACAATGATATTACATTGCACAATTGGCTGTGACGAGAAAATTGCATTCCAGGTTTCAACAAGTTCGAGCTGCGTAAAAGATAACACATTTTAACAGTAGCGTCATAAAAAATTAAGGGAAGTGAAACAATTCGGTCATTCGATTTTATCTCGTATCCACTTTTAATTTTCTACTGGGCAAGTTTTCGTTTCCAATATCCAGCGGGTGTCATCCCTTCTTCGATTTTTCCGATGAAATTACATAGAAACGACAGGTTAGAGATCTATATGTCCCTCGAGCGTTTTGAGGCGCTTTGTTCAATTTCGACTGTCCCGTACATTTTGCATCTGCAGTGCTTTTTAATTCAATATGCATAAAGAAGATGCATAAGGGGGAGCTGCTGCGATAAATGATGAACAAGTCAAGGCAGCCGAGCGATATTGTGCATAATAACGCGTTTAGTATGCTGCTAGGTAAAGAGGATAGCTGTGGCGAAGGCAACAGCGGTTCATCTACATGAAAAGTTATAGTGTTTCATGGTACTGTAGGCCGACGGATGGAGGACGAGCTTTTTTCTGTCTCATAACGTCGCATATAACGTCAATAAAGCGGAGGTTTACGATTTCTCAAAGTACGACATATTATTCCTGACTTGCGCGCATTGTGTTCGCTCTATTTTAACGCATTTTTATGCACGCGAGAGGCACATTTTAAGAATCCGTCGGCGCTACTACATCCCCGTGATTAGATTACACCGAAACGTTTCCCCCGGAAATCTAGTAGCGCGTTACTCGGCTGGAAAGACGGTTATTTCGATGTTCCGTCGTTTAACGAGTAAAGTTGTGGTTACTTACTAAAAATGCTTACTCTGTTCCGACGGTCCTTTAACTTTTTCCATTAGGCAGAGAGAATGCAACAGCGTGTCGCGCGTGGGTTTCTCTCTTTTTCCCTATCTCTCCAAGTCCGTCTCTTGCTGGCTTTTCTGCTTTCCCGCGGCTACTCAGATGCACCAATTACAAAGAAACGTTCTGGCTGGAGATAAACAAGAGGAGAGTAGGATATTAAGAATACTCTTGTGCAAGCAAAGATGTTTTCTAACCCCGTGGCACTTGTTAAATTTTAGATCTCTTTAATCCACGGAACATTTCTAGTTATTCGTAAATCTTCAGGGTACACCTCTGCTAGCGAACTTTTACGGGCTGGCCGTCACGGACTCGCGACCATCAAACGAACGCTTCGATTAAAACCCCCATATATAAGCCTCTGCAACGGTTTAATCCGCTCAGCAGGACTTACGGTTACATAGAGGGTTAAAAATAATGCCGGGTATTCAACTTCAGTGTGTCGTTCATACTTGATTACGTATATTGATATTCTATTCTCTTTGTGTCTGCAGTTACTATCATATTATAAGAAGTAAGATAAAAGTTATAAGAAGAAATTGAAGCGGAACTTTGTGACAAATTTATAAAAGTAGAAAATTACAAGTAGGGAAGCTAATTAATTTTTAATTTATCTTTTTAAATTATAAGTACAAGGTCCTGAGAATATGAAGAAACTATCAAAAGTAACATTTTTTTTATATTTCAAAGTTTATTGAGATTTTTTTATACGTGTCATATATAAGAATTTATTTTTAAATGGTCTATTTGAATTATTATAAACTTTCGATAAAATACACAGAGAAATCTATAAAATAAAAGCATAAGTAAAGATTACGGTTATTTTAAGTAATGTGGCGCAATCATAAAATATAACCAGAATTTGATTAAAGTTTAATTGGTAGAAAAGATTGTGTAAATTGATTCTCTAATTTCAATAATTTTAACTTTGTAGTTTATTAAAAAGAAGCACACATTAAATATAATTGAGTATAATTTGGTTTCAGTTTACACAAATAATCAATATTTATAATTAGAATGATATAAAGTATACAGAAATATATAGTATGAAATTATGCTCTTGGAAAAGCATAACAAAAAAACAGATGAAAGCGGAAAAAGTGTATTTTTGTTTCATATTATTTTTAGTAAAATTTTAAAGGAGCAAAATATTAACAAATATTTAATGCTATTTATTACAAAATGTATAATTTTTTGGACATGAAACAAAACAAGGAAAAGTGCGTCGATGCGACGTTGCAATTTCATTATGTCCATGTGTGGGAAAGATTAATTTTGAACAAACGGATGTTACTGCCATATTAATAATTATATATGTATTTATGATACAATTGCGAGATCCGTCGGAAAATATCGGAATTGAGTAGATGAAAATACATATTATACAGAAATGAATCTGTATAACGAGTCGGGAGTTGAAATAATTTGCATCTTACTGCGCTAAGTTTTAATTACTCAGAGAGCGATGTTCGTCCAACAATCCCTCAAAGTCTTGGGTGTTGAAAATTGTTTTACGACTTATGGCGAGACGTGCTCTATCACATTTACCAGCTGCGCAAAATTGGATATCAGTGCTCTTTGCTTAATTAACTGACTTAATTATTATTTAAATATATTATTAAACGCAACATTAATCGATCAGTGATAGAAATTCCGTTTCTTAATCTAATTTATTTATGAGCTTTCTGTTTCTAAAAAAAGTTCAAAATTGTTACTTATACGATGTATTTCAAGTAATTCAAGTAACGCAGAGCGACACGCAGTGCGTGCACACAATGATATGATGATCTGTAAATCATTCATTTGTTTCCAGTCTGGAGAACGCAGTTACAATCGATGGGAATTGGAGTATATCGTTACACGTGCGGTCCGGTGCCGAACCACGAGTCGGAAACGTTTCCTGATCATTAGGAAGAACTACAATAATCGCGCTCAATGATTTGATTGAAACTCTGATCGACGATGTAGCCATTCGGGATCAGTCCGATGCATTTGCGGTTTCTCAAATTTGCTGCACCGGGGAGTTAATTACCTACGAATACTTAAGTGATCGAACAATTCTGTTGGAGCCTGGTAGGATGATAATTATCTAGGGACAGCTTCGGATTTAACTCGAGCGAATCAATCAAACAATCGGTACATCTGCGAATTCTCGCAATTTCTCTGCCTTCTTCGTGACATCTCATATCTTTAGTATTCTCTCGCATTAATTCGCTTTCAAATATGCTAAGCGTAAAGCAGCGAAATTGAAAATCGCTAAAGTTTGACCGTTAACTCCCAAGAATCATTTTCGTCGGATTCGCATTTATATGCCTTCATAATTTCTTTCGTCTGATTTTAATGAAGAATTAATTGAAGATTACTCGCTGTTTATACACATCAACATCTGCGCATCTTTGTGCCACGTGTGTATGCGTGCTGAGCTACTAACAGTGCTGGTATTAATTACAAGTATGTTTGAACTGGGAATTGCAAATGCGCCGAGCGTTTTGCGCTATTGATGTGACGTTGAACATATCTTTGTGCTGTAACGCAGCCAGCAGACAAATATCAAGCAGCAGTCTTGCTGTTTATTTCTAGCTTCGTATCATTCCTGTTTCTTAGTAGTTAAATTCATTATAACTCTATGTAAAATCTTAACAAAATAATTTTGATAATTATAAGTGAAATTTAGATTGATAAGAATTTATTTATAAAATGATTCTCAGAAGATGGCAAATGAAAATGAGTATAAAATCTTATTAGTTTTAATGTATGATTATGTTTCAACGCTGAAATCGAATCAGCGCTGTTTAGAACTGAAAAATGTATATATAATGTATTTATAAATTTATGAACATTATTAAACATTGAGATCCATTTTGACTGAATATAGATTTTTTTTTGTATTTGATTTATTCTGTCAGTCTAAATTGTATTTATAATTACCAGTGTGTTGTTTATAGTTTTATTATGAATTTAATTTTATCGACTATATATATATATATATATATATATGTACTACTATATATATGTATAAATTATATCTACTCATATTTGGCTGATTCAATTTATTTATATATTTAGTAAGTTATCTATTAAATAGTTCCAAGAAAGGATCTCATAAACTGATGCGCGATATCAAATTCAAAAACTTTCTCATGTTAATATCAAGTAGTTCGATCGATGCGGTCATAATGAGTCGAGGAAATTGTTTGAAAAAAAAGGGATACACCCAGAGAAAAGATTGCTTCGATTTAAAAAAATTTCGGTTAAATGAAAAAAATTCTTTGATTTATGAAAAAATTTCTTTGATTTAAATATGATTTTTTAAAATCAAAGAAATTTTTTCATTTAATCGAAATTTCTTTAAATCGAAGCAACCTTTGTTCTGGGTGTAAGATTGAAAATAGTTTTATAACGGTTTCGACTTGAAATACTTTTGGTGGAATCACAGACGCTGTTGTTTTCTTAAAACTTACGTCGTATAAGCAACTCTAGTTCTCTTAAGCTGTCTGAACCATCTTCTCATTTTGAAGTGAGTTGTTGGAGGTTGAAGAGAGTTCGTGGTCGTCTCATAAGCTTGCTTGGGATACAAGTAAATTTTCTCGGCTAAAAGTTCGCGGTAACTCCGAGCCGGTGGATAACTCGTGTGGACATTCTTGAGGAAACTATACATACTTTCTTTTATTTCCTTTGTTTTAACGCGATATTGTAGAATTTTTTACAGATCATATTTTCAGAAAATAATTCGCATATAATCCACACATATTTATAATTATAAAATTATTAATATAAATATATAAATGTACGTCGCATATATATATTATAATGTTTAGTAAATTTGTATAATTAAAGGTGCACAAAATGACACCATAAATATTATTGTACATATCATTAATATAATAATTTCAATTATTACTCGATTACTGCATTTATTGCGTATGTATATGATTGGTTTGCACACATTTGGTTTGTGTAGGATTATAAACTTCCATGTACCGCGCTTTCGGAATGATATCAAGTAACTAGAGATGCGTTCGGGAAAACGCTATTAGCGCTATTTGGGTCATCTTTGTTTTATGTCTAATGAATGATGAAGACATAATATAATTTAAAATATAATAGTAATAAGGCTCAATAAATTTAAAAAACGAAAGACAAAGGGCTACGAGCCTAAAACAGTCGTTATAAAATAAAAATTATTAAATCATTAATATATAAAATAAAATGTCATCTAGTTAAAATATAAACTTTAATTTGCCGGTAACAATAGGAGTAATGACTATATTTCATCGCATTGCCTAAAAATAGACGACGTTTACATTATATTGACACGCAACAGAAGAAACAAGTTATATTTGTCTATAATCTACATACACAGTCAAGAGAAATACATGATTTTCGATTACAACATTCCTGTAACATTTATTCTAAATTGAGCGATCTTAATTATGTAATATTAACTATGTAATATTTCCACCGTTTTTGTTTACATTGATAATGATCCAACAGGGATCGAAACCTTTGTTTTTGTTTCGTTTGTTACCAGCAAATTAAAGTTTATATTTTAACTAGATGACTTGTTTTATTTATTAACGGTTTAATAATTTTTATTTTATAACGACTTTTAGGATTCATAGCCCTTCTTTCTGTTTTTTATAATTTAAAATCTTATATATCACGATCCAAGCTTCATGTCATTGGAATATTTGTTGATTTTGATAATCGTCACGGTAAACGGATTATAAATTCATTTGTCAAGACATTCTTGTTAAAATTAAAGTCGGATGTGCTGGAACCGGTATATAATATACAAGCACAAGACTCAAGTGACGCATGATCTGTCGGAGTCGACTAAATATACATAGGCGAGAGTTTTCATCCTTCCGTTCTATCCATCCGTCTATTCTTCTTATATCTTGTTCCCCTTCTTATGCCTTCTTATATCTTCTCCCTCGCTAGAATGGTAGTCTCATCAGCCCCCTCGAAGCATCCATCCAACAGCTCGTCAAGCTTTCAACGGATATTACAAACTTCACCTTTCATCCATTTTCCGCTTCGAGCGCAGCGGCGACAATCGCGAGTCGACGAGTACCGTACTCACTACCTGACCTACTACGTCATTATCTCGGTTTTTTTTTTTTTACCGCGTAGCGATACTCGATTCTTTCCGATTTCCCTCGCGCAATCAATCGTTAACCACGATCGTTCGCTCAGAATTTGCTAATAGTAATAAGATGGTGCCCTCGCGGGATGAATATCGCATTAATTACGCGGGAGTATCGCTCAAGTGATGATGGATACATATGAGATCACTTTGGTTATTGCAAGCGAGGAGCAATTAAAATCTCGCAAGTGTGTTATTTACGGAACATCGGCACGTAATTAAGAAGATGCGCACGAGTGCTGGTTATTACAGCATATTGTGATAACGAAGCTGAAGATCTCTCTTGCTTGTTCGTTGCACAGAGAGATCGAAAACCATGCCTAAACTTAGGATACAATTAGTTGAGAAAAAACGTTATCGTTATTTTTAGATAGCGAAGATCGATATTATCGAGATGTTAAAAGAACGTTTTTACAAATTTAAATTCTGATAATGGCACATTTATTTTTATTACGCTTGTGCGTGTGTATTATTACACAACTTTACCATATTTACATCAATAAAACAATTACAAAAACTTTGCCAGGCTGTAAAGAGCCGATATCGTCCCGCGTGATAAGAAGTCTGGTAATAATCGTTCGGATGGGTAGCGATCGATTGGTTTCTTCCGACGCGCGCGTCAACTGGGTCATCATAATTACGCGTTGGGAGAAACGATCATTTCATTCGTCCCTTTTTAATTCAAGCATGTCGTTGGACTCCTGCGAGTCTCTCGACGACGATGCCACCGTGGTCGGCTAATTTGTATTCATGAGAGCGAATGGATCGCGACGGTGCGCTTCGGTAGGGAGACGCGTAAAAATCTTCGGTTTCCGTCGAGCGGACGTGGAAAAAGCACCGGCATGTCGGTGCGCTCGACGCTTATTGCGACCAAATTTCAATCCGTTCCGCATCTCTGCAGGGCGCCCGACACATTGGGATGAAAACGTTCCGGTTGCGTTGCGCAAAAAAAATACCGATGCGATTGGCGCAGTGACACTTTTAACGCGCTTTGCCTTGACATCTCTATTTTACGCTTATATGTAACTTTTCAAAATTGAAATCGTTAGGAACCTTAATTAGATCGATTTATATTCCGAAACATTATACAGGATTGCCAGAAAAATTGAAATCGAGAAAACATTAGGAAATTTTCTAGAAAATAAAAATTCTTAGTTTTAAAAAAGTTTGATATGCATACATCATACCTACTATCAATTTAACAATTAATACAAGCAGTGTCAGCAATATTAATAGTAATTTACAGTTTACATTGCTACATAAAATTGCTCTCTCAACAAAATATTTTACAGTTTTCAAATTAGAAAATATAAAAAAAGTTTCATAATACTAGATACTGAAAATCAGAGAAAATCATGAAATTTTATCTGGAAATCAGGGAAAATGGAATTTCAGAAATTTGTAATAACTGATTATATATATCATTTATCTCGTTAACGCTTTAATTATCGAATAGAAATATTTATTTTTTTCTCCGTTTTGGGTTAATCTCTCTTTTACAAAAATGAAGTGCTGTAGTTGAGTTTCTCTTTTTCAGTAAACAAACGCGCATGGTTGATCGTCTTTACGTGGAAAATTTTATAAATTTTTTTTTTTTTTACCGTTGTTGCATCGTGTACGCGCATAGGGGCGTGGCAGCGAGAAGATAAAGCGAAGTGCGGATTTAGTTTTACAACTATGACGACGAAAGCATTTTTCTTGTTATACGGCTTAACGTGCCACAGCGAAACATTGCGAGGCACGTATTTCTTTCTCTCTGGGTCCCCGGGACTTTGATTTGAGCCGTATGAAGCACTCTCACGACCTTAATTGATTCTAGCTGACGTACGCGCTACTGCTCCGAAGAGACGCTCACACAGACTCAGCAGAAACGTGTGATACATATTTAAAGAGGAAAAAGGGTCGCACCATTTTTATAGCGCAGCTACCAGTTTCACATACGACCTCTGTGTCTGACGAGCGCGAAAAGTGTCGTGACCACGTTTTTGCGGTGTCTGGCATACATCAGTGTCTCGCTTTCCTTAAAAAGCTCGGGATCTCTCCACGGTATTACAGCAAGCAGATGCAGTATCGTAATTATAAATTTAACTAAACGTATCAATGTGCAAGCAATCTTGAATGAAACGCGAATTATCAGCCGTGTGTATTCGAAAATTATTTTTTTTTTTTGCAGCGGATCGCAAAATGTTCGCAGTATATTTTTGTCGAGAAAGTGACACTTGAAGAAAAAACCGCGCGCAACTAAGAAAGTTAAGAAGACGTAATTCAGTTTTCACCACGCGTTGAACGAAACTTAACTTCCGTCTTCCGCTTTTCTTTTTCGCTCCGTTAAGTCGCACAAAAATGTCGCGACGGGATTTCCCGGCGTTTCCGCATCACATTAATTACAGCGCCGGATTTCGCGCGACACAATGATTCGACGAATTATTTTAATGAAACTGCAAGCACCGATACATCTGGTGTAAAATATGCTCAAATAATTTCCCGCCAATTATTATCATAATTGGCTTATGAATATGCATGCGTCACAACATTAACCTTTGTCCCTATCGTTTCGTCCTGATGACGTTTATGCGTGAGCGCACCCCACGTATCCATATACGTCGGCGCCATGTCGGTTTCGCTATTGCTCGAACATCTGCACACTGCGATGGAGAGCTGCAAATGTCGCTGCAGCAGCAGCAGCAGCAGCAGCAGCAGCAGCAAGCAGCAGCAAGCAGCAGCAAGCAGCAGCAGCAACAGCCTGATTGATCCGTCGATAATGAGCGCGCGCACGATGCACAGCAACGTAAATCGCATAAATCGTGAACAGAAATATGACGGGCCGTTTTATGCGGCAGCCGAACCCCTAATGCAGTGTACGCACATCGCGTGAAGAGGCCGCGCCGCGTACGTGAGTGCACTTTTGCAATTTTCATGATTTATTCCGCCCGCGGCGATCGTAATCGACGTAAACTCTGTGTCGAACCGTGTATGACGCCGAACAATGTATCCGGCATAAATACGATCGGTGCAATTTCGCAGCCGCGTAATACGGCGTATCAAAAGCGTTCTTATGATTTTCATGATATCCATTCGCGCCGACCGTAATCAGTTTCGTGATTGCATCGCGGGATGGTCCGATCGAAAAATGATACGTGTCGCGAATCTCATTATATTGACCGGTGATTTATTTATCGGTTGTCAGCAGCGTGTCGTTGAAAAAAAAAATAATGAATACAAGTAAGATAGGATTATAAATGTAGTTTCAGCTAGAGATAAAGCGATACAATATATGTGCGTTATGCACACGTTAAAATCTTGTTGCAAGTAAAAAAATTACTTTTTTTTAACTTTTTTGTTTGTACTTTCTCTTTTACATTAGTGATTTATCACACGCGCGTTTTTTCGATTATTACGAGAAATGTAAATCCATGGAGGAATATTTACAGTACGATTTTCCGCAAATTGACATTATAATGCACTATTAATCTTTATACAGCTTTGGGCTTAAAATATGTTGAAGCTTATACTGCCATTTTTGCTCACGGTAGAAATAACGCGCGAAACAAATACCGTCAGTGGAAATATCGACGGTGGAAATACCTCGCTATAAATCTGTTTCGGGCGTAGCGTATCTTGAAGCGTCAGCTATTCGATGCTACGCGGTACAGTTTAACTATATTTTTTCCGGCATTCTCTGCCCACGAGTTTGCAGAAGGAACAGAGCCACATGCGATAACTTTCAGCTGTCATTTCGCAAACATAGTCCCGATCGATGAATTTTGCGGGAGCACTGTGGACTGTCTCCCGTCCTCGCTCGATCTGTCGCTGGATCGAAAACAAAATCGCCGGGCAATATAAATACGGGTCGTCAACCCCTGGGAAAATGGAGACGACACCGGCAACGCGTCGACGCGGATTATTTGGCCAGCCGTGCGACGCGACGTGCGGGCGCGCCGTCGAAACGAAACGCGACGCCCCGAAAATCGACAAATTCTATTAATACCCCGCATTAATATTCGTAATTGAGCGAGTATTTCGCGCCGTCCGGGATTCGGTTTTCCGCGGATCGTGCCCGACACTTCGACGTCCCGCGCTTCGACGAGCACGTACGACGGGGAAACGTTTGGAAAACCAATCAACGATGCTACACGCGTGATGAGAAAAATTTTTGGAATTTGCAACATACGGATCGATTGCGCCGATACACTGGAAACAGCTTCGGGCGATATCATAGAATAGCGAATCTACATGAAATTTTATCGGATGATGATACAGTTTTGAATTCCACTTCTTTCATCTACAAATTCTTTAAATAATTTTTGACTGTACAGTTGACGATTTTTCAAGACGAAGAAAACAAAAAGTCTAATTAATTCCGAAGCATAAATTGAAAGATTTTATTTTAACGAAACTTTTTACTAATCAGACATTGTCAAAGCTCGTTAAATCTTGTTTCACCGAAGAACTTTCAAGCGAGAAAAAGCGCACGACTTCTTATTGCCTCTTTTCTTTCTTACGACCATCTTCTAAGTTTTATAAAGAACGCTATAAGCCGGATACATCGTAAGATTGTTTTTCCCGCGTCGTTATAATGAGGGCTCTACTAAATACATGGGCTTTGTTTCTTTGAAGATTAGACGTGATAGCTGAGAAAACAAGCTCTTGACGGAGATTAATGACGGTGACCGTACATTGTGTCGCACAGGAGTACTTACTCCATCGCGATACATGTCACCCGCATTGACACGTTCGACGATCAACGTCAAAACACTTCAAGTTTTTCACTTAGCTACAGCTGGAAAACAATTTCACGGCATTAATGCGGGTAATAAATGACGTGCCAGTCGTAAAAGATGAGGCGGACGATCGGGCCGAATAATACGGCTCATAAGATCTGGTAAATCCGAATGAAAATATGACGGAATAGTAGCGAGCCTTATAAATGCGGCATAATTTAAGCTAACACGAAGGCGCTCGAATTCGTCTGATACTTCATATTCGAGTACTCAGGATTATCCGGATCATTTCTGCGTACTCGGTAATCGGATTTTCTGATTCGACACCTGCAGTCATAAAAGCAAAAGGGTCAACTGCCTTTTATGTTACGTTTTCCATTCACTGACAGAATAGTACGATCAATAGTATAGATCATATAATACGATCATAATGTGATGATTGAAAAATCTTATTTCAGATATATCTAGGACGTGTGAATAATTTTTAAAAATTTGAATTGTTTTATTTTGAAAAATTATTTTGTCAAAATATATCTACCTATATATAATTTTATACATACAATTTAATTATAACGTTATTATTACGTCAATTTTATTTTAATTACTCGTATATAAATATTTTAATATCACGTGTGAAATGACACATGTTCAATATTTTTACTCCAGTTTCGCACGCGCGAGTGTATATATATATATATATATATGTATGTATAAATATATGTGTGTGTAGCTGACACGCTGGGCGCAATTACACGCATCCAAATTTAATATCGTTGCACGATCGGCAAATTCTTCGGCAGCGTTATCACATAGCAACCAATACTCGGAGGTACTTAATTAATTAACCGTTATCAGAATTTTACTCGCCAATACACACGCGACGCCGAGAGTTTCAAGAGGGGGATCCTACACGCTAATTAGTTACCGGACCCTTTGACAGTGATACTTTTTCGCACTTTAGAAACACGTGCGGAAGTAGCGCGATAATGACTCCTCGCATAAATAATAGTTGGACAATATCTAACAATAGCTTTTGTGCAATATATCTCAACTCTCAATAACTTTTCTCGAGAATTCAACTTTTGTTGAATAGCGGCGAATAGATATTGCACGGGAAACTTCAACGAAACCGGATCTGCAATTTTCCTATTTTTAAATTGTATTGTAAAATGATGTATAAATCTCTTGTCTGTTGTTACGTTCTATTATATAATCATGACTAATTTAAGATGGCAACGAGAATATACAGTATTTTATTTTCAATTTTGAAAATTTCTGTATTATTAAACGTTTGAATCTATAGATAAAAAGATTTTGAAAAGTGAAGTCTGTATTTTCTTAAAAATAAAAAATGCTTTTCTAGAGATAATTTTCCTTTATTTGAAATGTACGAATCTTCAGTAGATTGAAGTAAGACATCTCTAGTATGCTATATTATGTTGCAGTATTTGAATTGATCGAGCAAATAAACTCGTTGAGGAAACGACGAGAGAGAGACGAAACTTTAGAGTCGAGCAAACTTTACGCTAATTACCTCCACGGTATTTTAACACTGATACTCTTCGACAAGTCGGAGCAGCGATCGAAACGCGAGCGCGGCGGCGGAGGCGTTTACTGAAATTCAATTTAATTCCTCTTTTCTGCGAACGGAGATGTGTCAAAGTGCGCTTTTAACCTAATCAGATCAAGACACTAACAGATAATGCCAAGGTGCTTGTGCAAGCTAAACCGCGTATCAGCGTAACGGATGCAGCAAAGTTGAGCACGCATCACGGCACATAAATAAATTTAACTTTACGTGGGCATAATTTAATTTTAAATACATTCACACGGAAAATTATTTTACATTGATATAGTATGTGCGTGACATAAAATGTAAATTAGTTTCAATTATTAACGATTCCATTGTCACTACTTTATTATATTAAATTACTAAATGTGTATATGGAATAAATGTGACATATATTACCACATATTCTAGCTTTGCTGTTACTATATATTGATATTAACGAGAAAGTTTCTCCAAACAATTAACAGTATCATGGCCATTGCAAACATAAAATACGTCGAGAACAAAAGGCAAACGATTCTTTGGTATATGTCCAAATGAATTTATAAACTCCCACAGGGCATGATAAATATCTAGTCGAATACATGAAATTACTTTGCAGCAAAATTTCTGAGATTAATTCTCGCAATGTCCACAATATTTATATATAATTTTTATATATTTTATATATATATATATAGATATATAAAGCATATCAGTTAGCCAATATAATAAGCCACACGAACGTTTCGTGCAAAACGAATCGCGAGTAAGCACGCGTGTAAATTTGATTACTGGTTTCATAGAATACGCGTCGAAAAGGGTGTGCGCGTTAACGCGGTAGTTTCCGGCCGAGCGCCGCAGAACGCTGCGTGAAATTTTTGTGAGCCGGATGAACTTGCGTCCCGTTTTATTTTTCATATCTTTCGCGAGATACGAGAATTTCTGTTCTTTTTATTTATCTTTTTATTCGCTAAAAATAAGGGAGGCGCGTATACGTACGGTAACTCGAGGCAAGTCAAAGCCTCACGAACGTATAATATAATAAACACAGACACGGAGGCGACAAGCGTATAAGCGCCCTAAGCGTTTAAACGGCCATCGAACAAAGGAGCATTACGTAAAGTTGCTGCTATGTGCACAAAGCCAAATCATGCATCCAAAGTAACATGATAATCCGTTCGTAGCATATAAATTATTCTTTCATTTTTGTGTATTCCTAATTTTATTCTGTGGTATTTTTACTTATAAAGACTTCTATTGAGACATGATTAAGCGCTCCTGAATTTATACATTTTCTCCTGAATGTATAACGAATCAAACGAGAAACGTATTCTACATCTCTTGATCTTGTATTTATATTCTATTGAAAAATTTAGCCAGTCTAGGACACAATAAATTTTACAAATAAAAAATTAGTCTGACTCGTCACATTTATAATCACGATTCAATAATTAATTCCTAGATGACGCTATTAATATGTTCATTAATGATTTTTAAATATTTTAAATATTTTCCAAAGATAAAGACAAGAAAAATATTCGTGTGAAAAATATGTTTTGAATTGTAAAAGTTGGTTTTTAAAGCGCTGCTCTATTATTAAAATATATTTATTCTAAAAAATAATGTATGTGATAACTCCTTGTTATTGCACATTAATAAAGTTATAGCAATACATGTTTGTTTAAAGTTTATTTTTCCCACAATAATATTTATGAAATATTTACGAAAATTATTTTTAATAATTTTCTAACTTTTTAACGTTTTCTAACTTTTTATCATGAAAACAATGAAGTGAAATCGTGTGGTTTTAATGAATTAAGAAGAAAGAATAACATTAAATAGTTTCTGATTATGATAGTTTCTGCAATAATTTAATCTGACTTTAAAATTTTTTAAATTATTCTTTTTTAGATTAAAATTTTTTTTACGAGATAATAATAAACTAATTTTTATAAATTATTTTTCGATTCGAATTTTTTATTTCTCTAGCAAAGTTAATGTAATATTATTTTTACAATAAATATTTCTATTCTAAAATTCTTTATGGAACGAAATTATTTATTATTATTGGTGAGTTGATAAACCGTAACGAGTTTACAAAACATTGAATAAAATGTATAATAATAGTACATTTATTAAAATAGTGTATAATGCAACAAAATTTTTTAATTTTTACATTTGTTTTATTATCCATTAAATATTTCATCACATTTAGTGAAGTAATGAATAGTGATGAGCTTAGCTGTCAAAACGCGTTATCTATTTGAAACGCGTGTGAGAATTCGTTGTGCTAGATTTGCTTTACGCAAAGGGCTGTGCTAGATTCACGGATGTAAAAGGATTCGTACTTCCTGCGCGTTATTCTTCTGTTTCAATATACAATAGTACGATGCACGATGCATGCGATTAACGTCAGGAGTATTGTATAATTATATCACTTTATGATTAATACTCGCGTAATTTAATAATAACCGCATTTTCGCAAGTGTTGAATGCAACGAATCTAAAAGATGGTAGAAGTTTGGTATCAAGCGGAGCAACCGTGAGATAAATAAATTATTGTTTTTTATTTCATTTATTACGCGAAGAATATTTATTATTTTATGTGCAAATAAAAATTATTTAGCTGGATATTAATTATTCTAGACATTGCTATAATTTACGTATATTTGTATTTCATAATTTAACACGTAGTTTTTCAACGTAATCAGAACTCTGCCCGCATCATAACGGTGTGCGTGAGAGATGTACTATTTTTTTTATTTTATAAAGTAACAGATTTACATGAAAATTGTACCAAATACATATACATATGTGATATGTAAATGTATATATGTATTAATGTATATATGTATTATAAATCAAAAGAGTAAATAAATATAACGTTTCATAGAGATCTACTATTTTAGATTAGATAGGTTAAAACATTTTTTATTTATTATAAGTTTTTAATCTTTAAATTAGCATAACTGTTAATTTATTTTACATTTTATATCTTTTATCAAAAACACACTGAAAAAAAATTTCTGATTGAAAATGGACGAATCAGAATTTTCTGATTAAATTTATTAGAATTCTAGTTGAGATAACCGGAATTCTGGATGATACAATATTTCTGGTAAAATAACTAGAATTCTATTTTTATCAAAGAATAATTATATCAATCAGAGTTCTAATTATCTTAATTGGAATTCTCAAGTAGATTTAACCAGAAAATTCTGATTAGTCTATTTTCCATCAAAATTACTATTTAATCTAAACAGATTATTTTCTCAATGCATGTAAAATTTTTAAGAAATATAGTCAAATACTATAAACATTAATTTTGTGATTCATTTTTTATCACGATCTTTTTATATACATTAAAATTATTATATATATAAATTTAATTTTTGATTTTGCTATTTGAATAATTAATACAAGAAAAAGGAATGAAGTAAAACTAGGAGAAAAAAAATATATGTTCCTAGAATATAAAATTTATACTTAGCTCTTGTCATGATTTTTTACTTGCTTGATAAAGACTAAAATAAAATTTTCTTCTCAAATATTTTGTTAATATAGAGTTTGAAAGTTCTGCTTTAATCTCTACATATATTTTTAAGATTAAATATTATTTAAACTAATATATAAGAAAATATAATATTTAAGAAATTTTTCCGACATGCATACGAATATGAAATAAATATGAAAATACATTAAAAATCTCCTTTAATTAATTAATTTAGTAAAAAAGCACAATTACGATTTAATTATATTTATTCTTATGTTAATCTAGCTTTGTTTTAATTTTTCATAGTATTTATTCATATTTATCAATTGTTATATATGAATTATGATATACTTGAAATATAAATACAGATGAGAGAGACAATTATCTCTTCATACATAATACATTATAAAGTATTCCACAATAATATTTAATCTCGTCACAGGAGATATTTAATCGGTTTCTGATAATTTACCGAATATATATAATATTCTCAGTTAATCTCTACTAAAAATGAAATTTGAACTTATTTCAAATTACATTTTTAATAGAATTTAAAGCTGCTTTTATTTTTCTTTTTATTCCTTGTGGTTCTGCTAGCTTTATATTAAGTTAGCAATAACCACGAGTTTTTCTTCTAAATTGTATGTAGTACAAAGTTGTGTTTTGTAGCATGAATTAATACAAAATTAATACAAAAAAAACTAAATAGTTCAATAGATTTTTTCCATTTTGCTCATTTGATTCTTCTGACTCGATAGAAATTTAATAATACAAGATTTATGTTTCATCATCTATCATGATCATCTATATTGTAAATCCGAGCATTGATCTAGAAATCTGTTTATACTTTTGGTTTTCGTTGATTTTCATTTATGCCTTAATAGGATCGCATATAAAGTGCAATGTTATTAGCGGTATGATGTTTTGCGGGTAATTATAGATATTTTGAAATAAAGGATTTGATTCTCGAAAAATAAAAGATCAACAGCCAACGTAATCGCGTGTGAATTTAATTTAATTATCATGCACGGATTGTAACCGGTTTTCTATATTTGATTTGTCGCAATTTCACGGCGTCGGTATTAAATTGTTCGCTTTTTGTGCAATTAACTCCGATTAGATCTGTGCAATTAGCGTGTCGATATTTTAGGACAATTGTCGATATCCCGTGCGGATGAGTTATTGGTTTCTCGTTGAACTTCGACATCGGCAGGTGCTGTAAATTCAGCCGTACAATTTCTAAATATTGTGCAAATTTTTTCCAAACAAATATTTCCGATCTCCGAGTAAACGAAACATCATGAATCATTGTAAATAAATTTGCAGCACAAAGTGCTCGTTGACGCGGCATCGATGTTGGACAGTAGTTTGTTGCAGTTATATCTTTTGCAAATATTCTACAACGGTAGTCGTTTAATGTACGCTAATATGTACATGTTGTAGTGTGGGGCAGATAAAGTTAGAGCGTTAGAGCAAGCGCTATGACAAAATTCGATCGACTGAAAACCAGCCCGCAGCTAGTCATAAATTTTCGGGCGCGGTTGCAAAACGATGACGCAAACAACGATGCAGACGTACCGTTGAGGTTTCGAGTCGCTATAGAGAGGCACTATGAAACGATTCAACAATCATCCATAAAGATGATACTTTCGGCACCGCCATACACCAAAAACCATGATTAGAATTTCATAAAGATCCTTTCATACAAGAATAAATTAGTCCATCGTTAACGGTATATTTCTACGAAAATCAATTAAATTTAAAATGGAGCAAATATTAATGTCTCGATGCCTGTATGTACTCCTCATTCTCTCTCTATTTAAATTTATTAATTTATTAATCATTGTTTGCATGTTTAATGCTTTTGTATAACATATACCTAAGGATACAAAAATCAAAATGGCCTTGTATCTATAGCTCTTTGTTCCCTTCTAATTTGCAATATCATATGTATGAGCAAATGAATAAACCGATGCATGCACTTGTACGTGACGAGAGTATCAGAATGCAATGGAGCATAGCAATCCCGTCTTGCTCCCTCGGTCAACAAATAAACCATTGTACCCTGACCCAACACGCATTGTAATAGTATTACTCACGTGATTACAGCACGTAACGTCATACAGCAATCATATTAATGACGATATACGAACGAGAGACAATCTGGCATACTATCAATAATTGGTTGTTGTATTGAACAAATTTTACGAAAAGTAAAGTTAAATTTTTGCTAGGATGCAACGTTCGGTTTGACTAAATCAATATATTGATCAAATAAATCAGTCTTTTTTAAACAATCTTTTTAGAAGTTCAAAATAGAAGGTGAGAGAGTTAAAAAACAGTTACAGAAATGTAAAGATATTGCGATAATAAACGGAAATTTGAATTATTAGAAGTCTATATTTTCTAAATTCGACATATGATTTTCTGATGTATATATTATTTTAATTTCTTTAATTGATTGAGTTATAAGATAGATCTCACAACTTATCAGATTTTATATGAATTATGGAGAATTAAAATGAATTTCGGATGTGTCTTCAATAACTTTGGATTATTCAGAATATAATGCTTCTGATGACAAACGTGTAAAGAATTCACTTAATCGAAGATTCGTCTGAGAATGAACAGTAAAAATTTACTTGGTGAATTCGTTAAATGTATGAGGCTATTTAACGGATGAGCGAAATAGCAGTTTTGCGAAATGCGAAAGTTCACCTAGGAAAGCGAAAAAGAAAGAGGAAGAAAACTGCATCGTACTTGGCGCATGCAACACAAAGCAAGATTATACATGAGGTACATTTACAATAGTTTTCATTTTGCGGGCACGTTACCGCAACCGAGTATCCGGTCGCATAACTGATGCGTGTTTGCCACGGAATGGGGAGGTGTGTCGGCACCTACCGACAGAACCGTGGAAAATTTCGACGGGATTTAACAATTATACGATATGTTACACGCGACTGTACATACATACTTCCCCTCAGGGAAGTGGAGAATGCCCGTGTTTTGCCGGACACTGGGAAATTCATCGGCCGGCGAACTCCGGTTCGTCAATCAATTCTGCGCATCCACTATTAAAGCCCGTACATCGATGTTGCATTTACCCGTCTTAGTCCCTTTCGCAAACCGCATTGTCGATCTGTGCGTTAACCACGGCGTAACACCACGACGGCTTACTCGGTGATCCTAGCAAGGATCAGTGGTCAAGATGAAGCGAAAACATTGTCTAAACAGTAGCAAAAACCCAATATTACCTAATGATTTTTCTTAACATTATAAATACATACTTTATTATAAAACAACATGTTGTACCGTTAACTAAAATAAAAGTTGTTATATTTCGGAATTCGTTTGAAATTTTTATATTTTAATATTCATTGTTTAATTTTCGACTGTGATTCTTTTGACACGATTTTGCAATTATTTGTAACTAAACAAAAGCCATTTTGTTTTAACTTATACTAGTATACTTTTATTTTATGATTTTTTTTTTCGCTAGTGCTTTTTGTAATATAATAATATTATTTTATTCACGAAACAATTGTAATCGTTATTTTTATAAAAAATATTACTTTTATCTTATAAAATTTAGGATTTTTATACACACGTCTTTTTTGTTGGAATGAAACAAATGGAGATAATAGAATCAGCGATACTTAATACTTCCGATATACCAGACGAATAAATAGTCGAACGCTATTTAATTGATGAACGTTGGAATCGAAATGTTATTACGCCGTCATCAGTGATAAATGGCCGATTGACTCGTTTCCCCATTCATGTTATTTTTCAACAAACAATTATCGTATTGTGTGTTAAAAAACCAACATCCGCTGCACATTGCATTTTTTTGTTGTTGTATTACACGAATTTAATCTCGTTCACCGTTGGATCACAATTCGAACGTAAATACGTTTTATGTGTGTAACTAAAAGGAAGTGTACATGTTATTTTTGGTAGCACGAAAAATTTATATCTCGGAAATTATTAGATCATTGTAAATGAGAATCAGACGTATAACGGACGTCGTTGCGCGTTTTCAACGATAGATTGTTTGTTCGCGTGCATGAGGTGAGTCTGTAGCAAAATAACGAAGTGTGAAAGAAAGTTAATCCAAGAACTCCCGTAATGTTTATTGTTCACGATATCTCGCACTTATCTGTTACTTATTGAAAGTTCTTGCGACAGCGAGCTGTACTCGATACGAATCGTCATAACCGTATCGAATTCGACAGAGTGTTGCGAAAGAACTTTTATCGTCGAGAACACCAACTTTTTGGTACCGTGATACATCAGACAGCAAAAGTCACTCTCTCTGTTGTAGGCGTTCAAGACTTCGCGACATACCTTTCCATTTAGGATCAACAGCCAAATCTTTTTAGCTAAAATCATCCGTCACACGTTGACACGATCATGATGAATTTGCATTATGTACGAATGTTAGAATCATGTTACGTTGATCTTAGAATTTCAAAGCGAAATGTGTTTTTAGAAATTAAAATAAACAGAAAAATAATTTTAATGTAAAGTTAAATTCGATATTGCGATAGGATTAGCTTGATTTGAATATGATGCAAATGAAGGAAAAGATTTGATTGGAAGCCCAAGGAATATTGTGAAACAAACATTGCAAGATCTCGCATTTATTTTTATTTATGTTGAATTTATCCTATATTATACATTGGGGAACGGTAACTTGAAGTATCGATGCGTCGCTTTTATTCATTCTCTGTTTGCCACGTTAAACGCACTTTCCCGCATTCCGTCATGAATACGAATTCGCATTTTGCGCCTCCGTTGGCGGAAAAATAAATTTCACCGTCGATTCGATCGTTCAGTTCTTCGCTGTCTTCCTATCGTCTAGGCGATGTCGCGTCTGCATATCAATGGTCGGGCGACGACGTTGCATGTGCGATGCAGAACGCAATTTTAAATATTGTAGCGTCGAAGTTAAGGCCTGATCGGATTATGTGTGCGAGCGAATTAAACGTCACATTACGTCGCCATCGGAAATAGATTTATTTACGTTTAATTTACTCGAGAAATTTGTAAAATGATTTTATCTTGATTTAACATTTTTTTTTTACTAACGTATGGATCTTTTGTAATAAGAGATTGTTTAATTTATGCTGTTTTTTTTTCGCTTTCTAGCAAAAATTAGTGTAATCGCTAAAACTAATATTTCAACGACGAATACAGATTTTTTTTCATTTGACAGACACGTAACACACAAAAAATATGTGATGAGGTTTTCGTAACAAAAATACCGCTGAAATATTTGTCCAATGTGAAATAAAATATAGATAATCGATAATAATTTAAATGGATCCATATGATCAGCGTTGGTTTTTAGTTGAGAAATTAGGTCGAACGAAAAACAATATCATGCGACAGAGTGCAATCACGAGATGATCATGAGAGTCTGTACATATGTATTTCCATTAAACAAGATTATTCTACGAGATGATGTTATTATCGGTATAATTGTTATTGGCGTAGAATTGCGATAATATGTGATTTTCAGTACCGGCGAGAGGAGAAATTACAGGGTCCTTAGGGGTCTCCTCTCGAAACGTGCTGCCGATCCGTGACGTGACAGGGTTATGACGACGTGAATATTATCGACGTTTAACGTAAAGGCATTAATCCACTTAAAAAAGTATGCAATTTTTAAATCACACTCTCCGCGCGGTCATTAGCGTCCGTAAAGTTTCCCTTGAAAGATGCTTTGAATGTCACCGTCGTAGTTCACGATGTGAACGTTATCGGCGCCAACATTATACCGTATTCGGGGAACATAAAATTTCATTCATACATCATCACGTTTACGAGAAAATCCGCACAAGCGATTACCGCTTTACATGCATATGCTTTTATGAAGTGCCATAACAAACAACGACAATATTCATTACTACTGCATTGCAATTTCCAGAATCTCTCATTAAAATTAGCATTCAAAATATGGTAAATGTAACTTGATGAAATTGCTTTTGAATTTTTGATATCCCGCTTCTATTATAATGATAAAATTTGTAGTTTCATATTTTACATATTATTTGAATAATCGTTACTTCAACATCTTATACATTTTTCTCGGCACGATCAGCAAAGCAAATTTGATAATTTAAGAATCATCTATGTCTACAAAAGTTCGTTACTTGATATAATACGGTATGTGACACGTGTGTAACTCAGATGACTTCTTAGACGAACCAGGCGATTTCTCGGCGAGATTGCACGACGAGTGAAGTTAGGAGGCAGCGTGAATTTAGAGGAACAAAATTCGCCGGCGAAGGCGGGGAGAGAGACGAATTAAACGTCTCGTGACATGTCAAAGATCTACTCCGGGAGTTGTAGGGAACATCCATCGCACTTTGAATACCGTCGGCGCCATATGAACGTGTCTCGCCGTTCGTTGAACGTGAAATTTCCCGCTCATCCGCCACCACGACTTCCTCCCTTCTCGCCGCTATTTGTGAGAAGAAAATTGCCAGTTCTATTCGGACGTAAAATTCAATCTCGGTTCCCTTCCATTTGCAGATTAGCCGAGGCCTCCCAACCACCGCGCCTCCTCCCATCTCTATTGCCTCTGTGTTTTTCCTCTCTATTTTTTATACCATCACTCTCTTTCAATGCTCCCTCATCCTTTCTCCTCTGTGTATCCGTACACGTCGCTTATATAGGAGAAAATGTTTCGGGCTGAAAGAAAAAACCACGTAGAAAGATATTCAAAACGATCAAAATTGGCGAGTATAAAAGAGCACACGATATAGTAAAGTACTTTGAATGCATTTTTGTTTGTAAAAGGAATTTTATGGTGTGACGTATAAACTATGTTATGTTTTATCATGCGCAATATAATTCCTGCACATTCTCATTTACTAGACTTTTACGATGAAAATGCCGACTATTACAAGCACGCACATTGTATTACTAACTCCAACCATCAGTTGCTTTGAGTATGAGATAATCCGTCATTTGTAAAATTCACAGTGCGCGGAATGAATGCATAATATTTTATTCGGACAAATAAATGTTCTCTCCACAGCGGAGTGTGGAGCGCCAGAATGGAAAACGGTTGAAAAATTAGCGTTTGCTTTAGCGCGTGCAGGCAAATCGTATTCGACTTTATAAATCACGTCTCTCTGTCGATTCGCTATCGGATGGACGCCGATCGCTGATAGTACTCATTGCGAGAAACGTCGACTCGATCCTGAAAGATTAAATATTCGTTCTCCTGCGGTAAGGGCGATAAAAGCTTAATCGGCTCGTCGATTAAAATCCTCGCAACCGCGGTTAAATTCACGCGAGAAAAAGAAATCACTTACCGCATCCGATAGGATCAATCAACTGCCCAGTTCAGTGCGATAACGCCCTTTTGCACCATTTCCCCGCCAAAAGCACAAAGAAAAAAAAAGATGCGCCAGCCGTTTCGCGCGTTTGTGTTCGAACCACCGCTTTGTGTTACCGCCAGTAATCGTTATCTCGCCCACAACTTCACAAAAGCACACAATTTTATATGTGATCATTACCATGTGGCTGCTGCCAAATAATTTTTTACGTCTCCGCTGTTACGAGAGAACGATGTAATCTAACTAATTACGAGCGATCGTTTATGCAAAATAAGTTGAAAAATTTGCACGCATAATCCTCTTATTATTTAACGAGAGATACCTTTTTTTTTTTTTACGTCAATGCTAATGATGGAAATATCGTGGGATCGCTTAGCATATTCCGGCAATTTCTTTGCTACTTAGCAAATACGTCGTTTGTAATTTGCGACGCGACTCCACGCGCTGTGATTCCCGAGAGATATTATTCGTGCAGAGAGCGTGATTACAAAATTTAATATTAAGATGGCAGAGAGAAAGGAGAGCAATGAAACAACCGACTGAAGTCTTGGTCCTTTGACGGAATATGCATTTGTGGCTTGGATTTAACGTAGTCGCACGAGAAATGTGGAATTTTCTCAAACTAGAAGTGCGGAAACGACGACCTTGCTCGAAATATTACAAGCTATTGCGCGTTGCATTCCGCCGCTTTATGCTGGTTTACATTGCGCTTTATGTGCATACATTATATTGTAAAAATTCAAAGGTATTTCGCGGTTAAACTTCGTCTACGTATGTATACCCGCGATAACAGTGTTATGCTTATTACCCGAGGCCATTTCACGGCCGACGAACAAAAACTAAAAGCATGTAACTACCAAAGCATGAAAGTTTGCTATTATTTGTAAATTATTTTATTTGTTTGTATTTTAATGTAGAAAATATTGAAATGCTGAATTAATAAATATAACTTTTAAATATAAAATAATAAATATAAATATTTATATCTGTAATCGAATCGACATTAATAAAGTGTACTTCATAAACATACAATATATAAATAAAAGATTTAAATAAAACGTGTAACATTATAACAAAAAGTTCTATACGATAAAAAGAGTATAAAAATTCTCTTTGATAAAAAAAGATTTTCAAGAAAAGTATAATATTATTATTGAAAAATATGAAATTATGAAGGATTGATACTGATATTAAAATGTTATAGAAGCATAGTTATATTTATTACCGTTATGATTCAATTAATATTTTCTTCACTGAAACGCAGATAAACGAGACGTTCCAGGTCGCTGAAGCAATCAAATGATTCGCTCGTGCATTCGTATGACTTTTGCTTTCCTATAATTCGCTTCATTGGACGTCTATTCGCAAGAAAGTTCATCCTGTGAAGCTCCGCGAAATTTGTTGCACCAGTAAGCAAACGAACTTCGAACCATCTGCAATCAACACCGTAGCAATTTCTCTAGTAGTATTTCTATGTTTTACCGATTAACGAGATACAGTTACGGGCAATGACAATGAAAATGTAATTTACTTTAGGCGACAGTTACACGACG
>NW_011627088.1:1880373-1891174 GCF_000204515.1 Acromyrmex echinatior | reverse complement strand
AAGCTGTAGGAAGAATTGTAGGTATTTTCACCGAATGAAAATGCATCGTGACTACTCGCACAGCTCACGCGGAAGGGAATTAAATTTCTGCACTTCTTCTCGTGTTGCGTCTTAAAACGCCTTTAAACGCAATATTGTTCCTTCATATTTCACCATGAAATTACAAATAGCTTTATTAAAATAGAAATTCGTGTTTGCGCATATAATTCTAAAATGAATTTTGACTTTAACTGTTAGTTAAGGCAGTTACTTTAATTAACGAAATGTGTGTTTAACTTCTGAACTGATCTACTCGATCAATATTCCTTCTCTGTATAGATTAAATTATCAATCTTAGAATTAATATCGGAAAACTGCCGATATATCTACCGGATATTAAAATATATTGACAATTCCCGAAAGATTTATATCACTAGTATGTTAGAGACTTTTTTTATATTGATATGATTTATCTTCACATCAACCGCTATTCATCTATAACGGTCCCAACATTTTGCGATATGAAATTTCGGCGAGCGCAATTTGTCATTGACACGGCAGTCAGAGAATTCAGTTGTTCCGTCCATATCTCGCAATTTCTGACAGTCAGTAGAATGGCTTTTAGATAATAGGAATCGCTAGAGAAATTACATGCCTGCCGTATTCGCTAGTATACTATTCCGCAACGTTTTAGGAGCGTACGTATACACGTGGCTGGTTGTGTAAAGTGCAGTTACAGAAAAAGGGAACGCGACGATTAATCGGCTCCCGGCGACAACCGGAAGACATATTGCTAATTAAAGTATGGAAAAGTTCCGGGCAGTTTGGCACACCGGCTCGTAATATACTTTTCAGAACCGGCGCGCGCGCGCGCGCGCTATGCTCCGGAAGAGAGTTTTACGAATGACCCTGTTAGAAGCTACTCTAATGAGACGAGTAGTTTGCAGCCATCCGTATATTTTCGCATCCAGTCCTTCTATTCATTGATGCTAAAGTATATCTTTTGCGAAGACACGCTCGAAGGAACTTGATATATAATCATGAAAATAATATATAAATTATTAAGAAGTAAAATATTGACAATTTTCGAAAGAATTTATATTATTAGAGTATATTAAAGACGTTTTTTTATATTAATATGATTTATCTTCATACCTAAACCGCTATTTGATCCTTTATAATGATTCCAATATTTTGCGATATGAAATTTCAGTGAACGTAAAGCAATGATTTTAACGAATGTTCTTATTATAGAGAATCAAAATAGAGTTAAAAAGCATTATTTGAAAAGACAATGTTGATACGAGTTATTATGGATACAAGAACAGAGTTTATAAGCGAGAGATATTTATTTCATTAAGTTTTGAAGATAACCGGAAGTTTCTTTAAATGATTTGAGAAAGCTTTATGTCGCGCATTACAAACATTGCGGGATATGTCGGAGAACATATTTGGAATCATTCAACGTGCAGTGAGCTCCCGTATGGAATGCATAGAATGTAGATTGAAATTCACGGTGAACATTTTGAATAGTCGACATAAAGTCTACCTCGGAGCATGTGTCGATAAATTCATCCCCATAATAATCACACACAAGTATTTTGCAGCACGTGCTTTTACGGCAACTTGTAAACGGTTGCAGACGTAACTGCTAATGCGCCACCTTTGTTACTTCAATGTACTATCCAGACAACTATCTGTGACAAACATGAAAGATACATAAACTACATATCGAAAAAAATACGAGAAACATATCAAGAAAAATAAGTAGAAGCTTTATAAGATAGCACGGAGATTTATACAATGGAAATATTTGCTCGTAAACTTTTATCGTAAACACTTCCATAAATAGCGAAATGAATAAATATCTTAATGTGTCTGGAAAGAAAAACGGAAACTGCTGAAAGCAACATAGTTGCAAAAAAACAATATACTTCTCACGCATATATTTGATTAATATAAATCCATGGATAACTGATACGTTATAAGTATACATTATTTGTTACATTATATTTATATTTATATGCACATGTTTTTTTTTTCAAATAACGGTGCAAGAAACATTTTAGGAAAAATGAAAATAAAACATAATTTAATTTAAGAATCAAAATAAGAACCAAATCCATACACATGTTTTAATATAGAATATAATAGCTGAAACAAAAGTTTATTTTACTTTATTCATATAAAATTTTTTTATCTTTTAATTAAGAAAAAAGAATTAATACACATAAATTCGAGTACAATGCTTTTGAATTACTTTTATAGCTAATTAATGTGTAACAAACGTTCACAGTGAAGTAATTTTAATGGCTAACACTTTTGAGTGACTTTCGTAGCCGATTAATGTGTAACAAATGTTCAAAGTGAAGCGGTTTTAATGAACAAAGTTAATGCAAGTAATTTCCTTGAATTTCCTCGGATTATACCGAATTTTAGGATTATAGAAAATTTAATCTGTTGTACCACTGTATATCGCATTATAAGTATTTCTGAAAGAAGCCATTGACAATGTCCTAAATACAATACAGTTTGTAGTCGCTCCGAAGCCTGGCTATCGAGACTTCCGTTGCAGTCGCGGATAATGGATCCAATCACCAGCGTTCCAAATTTGGAACACCGGCGAAATATGGTCACCGTAGATATACAGCATTCGTAACAATAGGTGCGGGCGTGCAAGATCGAAACTTTCAGCCCAGCTATTCATTCACCGTGTTCCAACCGCTCGGCGCTCGTCAGCTTATCCGTCTACTAGAAACACCTCATCGAGATTCCGACCTTCTGCGCGGCGTAGCGCGGCGCGGAATTGTTCCGCGCGGAACGCCGCACGAATTACGTCTCATCAGTGCGAGTAACGTGCAATATTCAAATTATCCTTGGCGAGCGTAGCCGCCTAATGAGAATGTATGCAAATAACGCGCATCAGCGCCGGCGCCCTTCGTGATGCGCATCGATGCACCTAAGCGCAACGGTGCGCTGGCTTTACGACGATTGTTTAGCCCAGCTAATTACACGGTGCTACCATCGCTCTCGATTCACCGTCCGTCGTCGCTGATACGCGCAAGGCATACATGACCTACTTGCAAAATCAAGTTTGTCTTGCCATCAACAGAAAGATAAATGCTACACCTGAGTTACCATTAGTTAGCAGCAATATAAATAGGAGCAAATAAAAGAATTAATTAGCGAATCAAATAAAGTTTTGAAATTCTGTATTTTAGAAAAAGCATTAAATTAACTGCGAGATTAACTTGAGAACAGGGTAGATAATAAATTTATTTCAGTGATTAATAAGTAAATAATTAAATAATGTTTCGTAATATTACTAATTTAATATTATTAATTTAAATATACTTTTAATTTAATTAAATGTTCCATGAAATTATCGTTTGAACTACTTAGGTATAATAAAAGGCAGTATTAAAATAAACAGCTTTTTGCTTTTTGCAGGGCATCTAATTTCGCAAGCATCATAGAGCGTACAAAGAAAAAAAAATTCTTTGGGGCCAACGGGGACATTGCTTTTAATTAGCAATTAATTTAATTTTTCAGCTTTCATTTCTCCGTTTAAGAAATATGATATTATATAATATCGAGGATATGAGATAAATATTATATTTTCAATATATAATCGAAATCAATCGGCTACGATATGTTTGACCTACAGAATGCGACTCAAAATTTTGTCCCACTATCACAGATCATAATTAAAACTGATGATTTAATTAAAGCGAAGGTTTTATGGATGATCGATATTTCGTATCGTGAAATAATTTCAGAGTTAGTCATTCTATTCTGTACATCTTTCCTCAATTCTCTTTATATTGCAAAGGATATCTTTCCGTTTTATTTTTTTTTTTCAGTAAACTGTACATTACTTGTAATAAAAGCTTACAATTTATTACCTTTTTTTATGCATCGAGGAATCTGAATTTTATTATCGATTTTACAGATAAAAGAAATAACGTACATAGACAGCAGACATGAATTTCTTAATTATTGAAAGTGAAAATTTTGCATAGAGATGTACGTGTAACGAAATCCTCTGTAATACAGCTCGACGTAATTCATTAGTCGAGCGCCGTGCAATGTTTAATTTACTATTACATCAAAGCTTAATGAGGACACGCAAATATAACAAACCGGCGAGACCTGGTCGAGGAGTGTCTCGATTCGGTCGAGAATTTGGTAATTATTTACAGTGATTCAATATTATTCGGCAGCGTCACTCGAAATGAGGAGTAGAGACACGTAATTATTCGCTATGGGATCGCATCTACTAATTAGAACTATAGGCAAACGTAGCTGACGCCCCGCAAACAGTTATATCTGTCTGTATTAATCTTCCGAAGCGATATAAGCACCTCGAGCTAAAAGCTCGTCTTATTCAAAAAGGAAAATTATCTCAATCGAAATACACGATGCAACATCGTCATCTTACTTTACTTTACTTACAAATGCGAGTCATGTCATCAAACCAGAGTTTAATTGGTCTGTGACAAATTTCGACTTTTCAGTAAAGAAAATCTAAATTTGTTGTGACATTTTAATTTATGATATTAAAAATCAATTACATTATTTTTAATTTACATTAAAAATAATGTAGTTTATTATTTATTAAAACGCATTAAGATTACAAAAGAATAAAATTTTTATAATTACACTGAGAAAAATGTTTTATAGATTAAATAAAAAAGGCTTAATGAGGTCAAACAAAATTTCTCTTATAATTACAAATTCTGTTTGGTCTAACCGAAACGCGCCATTCTTGTCGGTTCTTTTTGTTAGTTTAATCAGAACATTTTTCTCAGTGTAAAAAAGAAGAGAAAAAGAGTAATAGTCCTTTGATATTTTAAAAGAAAATCATTGATTCTCGAAATTGATAACATCTATCATTGAATATAATTCAATGAAAGGTGTAGATCTCACTCTTTTTCTTTTTCTTTCTCTGTCTTTTTAGCTCTCATTCTTCTCTTTTGCACATTTATACATTTGAAATTCAAATGTATTCAAATTTTGAATAAGCAGAAATTATTTCACATTTGTAGTCAATGATTACACTGGCAATTTAATAATGCATATATAGATATTTATCGAACTTTGCATACAAGCCAACAATGAAGAATGTATAAGATTTCAGTATTATTTGTAACCGATGTAATCCTACATGCTTTGCGGTAATGAGCACACATTTCACATATTCACATTTCTATACAGAATAATACTTGCAATATTATGTTTTTATCTTCGGCAGTCAATTCACTAGCTAATCACTGTCTTATATTTAATCCGGCATTCAAATTATGCATGCAAATATCTTGCTACGATCATTTAATTAATTACTATCGTGGCAGGCACACCAGCTCCGTATCAAGTAATTCTAACATGCTAATTTCTGTGTAAGTTCATAGATTGTCGCAGATGCGATCCATTGTATAGATTTGCATAAGGTCACTTAATCGTACTTCATCTCAGAAAACAAGATGAAAGAGAAAAAAAGGCAAGCACAAAGTTTCTTCTCAAAAATATATGTGTTTCCTTTTTTTGTTTCGAAATTTAACATGTGACAGATATCATAAAATTTACTGATCTGAAGCAGCAACTTGATAGTTTTGTCTCAGAATTATTTGGTCCAAATATATAAGGATTTACATATGTCTTTCTACGAATAATTTAAATTCGGTTTTCTAACGTTCTATTAATTAAGTTTATCAGACTTCTAAAAAATATGCAATTTTTATTAGAGTCATTATTATTAATTTCATCTTTTTCTAACATTTTTTACATTTATAAGATTATCCATAATAGCAATATATTTTTAACAAGTCTCAATTTTATAATTATATACATACATCGATGGTAATTAAGAAATTCGAGTGAATGCAAATATGCCAAATATATCGAAACTGTAGATCATGAAAGTAATAGCTCATAATTGAATTCTTTATTTGCCAGATCTCTTTAAACAAATTGTTCTCTAACTTTTTTCGTAGATATGTGCACAGAAAGATCGTCAACAAGGTGCGTCGCTAGTAAAAACAGATGAGGCGGCACGTCCTGAAATTAAACCGTTCGCTCCTATACTTCGTTAAACGCACGTATTCTTATTGTCTCATCAGCAAGGAACGGTGTGCGATATTCAAATTAGTCGCTTCGTACTGCGTCTCGTGAGCCCGCCGTCGTCTAATGAGAACGTATGCAAATAACATGGCATGGTTGCGCCGCGCCGCGCCGCGCCACCGCGGCAAGATACCGGCAATCGCGGCTGCTCGTGCAAAGCAATCATTTAGTTTCGCTAATTATCAGTTGGAATTACTATCGGGATAATTTAGCGAAGCCGATAATTAGCCTAGCAGTGCGTTTACACGCGCGGTTTCTGGATGCGAGGTCTTCCGGAAACACGGATCGCGGGCCCAGTTACAGCTGGCGAACTGGCTACAGCTAAAAGGAGAATTATTGACGTCGCGATAATGCACCCGACGAATGACGGATCGATGGCACTGCTGCACTAACGACGTCACTTGATTTATGCGGCGTATTCCGTTGACGGGCTCAAAGTAACGCGGTGTCGACGGTTCGGGCGCTATTGACAGACTGTTTTTCCCGGGAGAGGCACATGGCGAAGTCGTACTGATATCGCCCTGCGCGGGCGGTTTGACGTTTTTAATGGAATAACGCGAAATCAATGGCCTATCATTTTTCAGGGACCTCCCCCCGCCTGCCGCTTCTACATCTAGATAGCGCGATCGCGCATGTAACCACAATTACGCGCTGTTGAGCTAGTTCCGCGAGCGGTGCGAAAGCAAATCCAATCCGCAAACAATAGAGCGGATCCAATTATATTGATGCTGAGTTTCCTTAACTTCGATTAATATACTTTAATGGAAGCTATTAATTCGAGGTAATCGACCTCATCGACGATGTCATGCATCATTAATTTTAACGTGCGTGTATATAAGCCATCGTCCAACAGAATTGTGCAAAATCGATCAAATATATTTATACTGATTTACACTAAGAAAAATTTCTGGTTAAAAATAAACGAACCTCTGAAGATTGATTATATCAGATTTTTAATTATCTAAATTATTTTAAACTAGAGTTATTGGGTTGGTCAAAAACTTTTCTCAATTTTTATTAGTAGGTGATTGACATTAATGTCGTTTTAAGCGGAAACGCTTTTTTTTGTTTTGTCAAATATATTCAACTCAATAGTTTACATATTAACGCGTCTTATAATAAAAAAAGTATCAAGCTCAATAGAATTTATTATAAAAGAATATATCGCCTGTTATAAAAGGATTAAAAATGGAAGATCAAAAGACTCATTCGTTATGATACGTTATATTACCAAAAGGATAATGTACAATGTAAAAGATATTATGGAGATACTGTGAATAATCGCGTGTGCCAATTTTAATTTCTAAAGATCCGTAAGAATTTTTCCATTGAAGCTCCACGTTTTCTATTAGGTTAAATATAGTAGTGATGATCAAATCAAGCCCTAATCGAAAATAATCCGCACCAAAATACTCGAAATATCGCAGATCAGCTTAGAATATCTAAATCGAGTGTTGAAAATCGCTTAAAAAAAAAAGAGGAAATTTTTTTGCCCAATATAATAGATTCAACCAGAAAATTCTGATTTTTCTATTTTCAAGCAGTATTCCTATTAATACATTTCCTTCCAATATATATATTATATTTAAAAAGAAACATTATATATTAATGACTGTAAAAATAGTTTAAAAGCCTCGTAAGCTGCGAAATGAAAACGGGGTTTAAATCAGGTTTAATAATTTATTCTCTGTGTATATATTATCCTTTTATACGTTTCGTTAAAATAAAGTGAAAACATTTGCTGTGCCATTTATCAATTCATGATTCTCTATAAATACTTATAAGAATTTCATATTTATAAAAAATATCTACAAAATTCTTCTAATTACTCATGGAGAATTATAAATTAATAAATGGTACAGCAATATTTTCATTTTACTTTAATGAAGCGTATAAAAAGATAATGTGTGCATAGAGAATAAGGTCATTAAACGCGATTCAACCCCATTCACCTCATTTCGCAGTCTTACGAAGCTTCCAAACCATTTTTACACGGTCATTGATAGCACCCCTGATTCTGGGCACTGTGCCCATTGTGTTGAATGGATAAATCCGGACTTCTCTCTCTGACTCACGTCTCGGCACTTTAAAAGTCGTCATATTTCAATTTTTAGAAAGTCTCATGACCGACATCAATAACATTCTGTCCTAATATTTTTCGCAGATAGACTTGAGTTTTTGGATGCTTCTAGTGGCTAAAGTAATGCAAAATTCGATTGATTTGTTAGAGAGAAATATTGCAAATTGGGTATACAAAAGAAATTCATAATTTATTTCTTAGAATAAAAATTAGTTTAACAAAGATAATACTGATTTAAAGATTTAATCTATACACAGATCTGACGTCTAATATTGAGATCAAAATCTACAGATCTAAAGTGACGATGCTGTGTTTTCAAGTTTTTTTTTTAAATTCTCTTTTGATTTGACATGTTATCTCACATTTGTGAAAATAACATTTTATCATTTCACGACGATGAATCAGTAAAGAGTGGAATGCTTTTGATTTATGTTAGCGAGGCCGAGGAACAGAAATGAACGAATTAACACTATTACGCACTCTCAATTTACACTACTGAGTCAACTCGGAATAGTAAACTTGTTTGCTCCATAATTCAGCTTCCACAGCGCTATAAGGTGCGGCCTCACGTTGAAAGCCTCAGCAATCTAGCCGCGCGCGCGACGTACAGAATTTTTCATACGCAACGAATTACGATTGGTAGTAAAAACGACAGTCCATGTTCGCAAAAGTTCTTCGTTGAATAGTTAGGTAGAAATTCAACGAGAAAGCATTATAAAAAGTGTATTCTACGCGATGGCAAATGTATGCTAATTGTAATTAGCGTTATGAATTTCATACTAACCACCATATCGTTATACCGTGTCCTAAATAATACAAATATGATGAATAATACCGTATGATATATATTTGTTATTAATGGAAACTAAGCCACACAGTATTCTAAACATGATTTTACATTAACTTGAAATATACCTCGAATACATATTGCATTTTAGATCAATCAACGAGCTGCATTGATTCGATTTTCGGTATAGAATCGTTTGAATTAATTTGTATTCGTTCTAAACAAACATTAACTTGAACAATATAACGCTTTTGTTTATTGGCACGTCATTGCTCAGTTAAATTTTCATTGTATACATTAAATTATAGGGTACCGAATACATTGATTGATTAGTAATTGATTATCATGTATTCGTGCGTGCTCCAATGCATTAAAATCCACATCGCTTACATATTGTTTCCAAAATAAGCCTTGTAGAATATTCTCTCGTAAATCTGTAATTGACATTCGCAACGCTATATATGGAGGTATTTCTTTTAAGAAAACTTGTTAATTTAAGACTTGAATTTACGGATTTAGGTCATCAAAATCAGATTAATTTTATTTTAAGTTTTATCTCTAATTTATCGAGTATAAAAGTGGACGCAACACATTAAAACAATAATAGTATGACAACAATAGAAGAAATTTATTCTCTTTTGAGAATATTCTCTTGGAAAAAGCGCTATGAATATCAAGTTACCGAATTAATACAACAGAAAATAGTGCAGAGAGAATAAAAGAATATATAAGATAGTAGCTCGTAGAAAGAGGATAAGCGTACTTGCAGGAATATTTAAACACACACATGAGTGAAAAATATACTATATTCAGTCAAGGCAGTTTTTCATGCCTAACAATATTTCTTGTGAATTTATACAGTTTTCAGTACAAGATAATTGTACGTCGATTATTTGTTGATCTTGAAACACAGTCCTAAATCGAAGCTGGAGTAATAATAGTATCATAAATTAAATTGACAAGCAATTTAATCCTTCGTGTGATTACTGAAGGGTCAAAATGACCCCAGAGCGCATTTAATCATTAATTTTTTTTACTTTAAAGAACGAAAACTGTGAATATGGCAATCGATTAAATTCGCTCTGGGAATCATTTGGACTGCGGTGTGACCATTATGGAACTTTCAAGAGGTATGACCATGAAGGGTTAATATTATATTATTGCTACACATAAGCATCTTAGAAAACTATTAATGATCGAATGATCGATGCTAATAAGCATCTTAAGAGCTGTAAATAATTTATTGCGAAAATACTACTTCGGTCAGTTTGAATCAGAATCATGTGATAATATTAATCGCAATAACTGGTGTATATATATATATATATGTGTATATATATATATATATGTGTATATATATATATATATATATATATATGTAGATAAAATGTTTTTTTCAGGCGATATAAATAAACAATATTAAAGATAAACACACCGATGAGATTAATATTTAAGATCTTCGAAATTCTTCAAAGATACCTTGATATTAACAAGAAAGTGGTTGGTAATGAAACCGCAAAACATGAATTTCATTTCAGAGAAAACAAACGGTCTGCATGAGAAAGGAGAGGCGGTGGACTTCGAAATTCATCGGACGCGCATGTATTTTCTGCCGGTGCGTTTGCGATTAAATTGCAGCGCGGCTTGTTTGCTCTATCTACTGGCTAGCCGACCGAGAGTACATACATATCGACGTCCATCGCACATTCTCGCTCTTGCTCACGCTTTCGCTCGTAATACTCTTTCACTTCTCTTACACTATCACCGCGCTGCAAATGTGTGCAACGCGCTCCTGTTATTGTCGTCGTCGTCGTCGTTCGTCGTTGTCGTCGTCT